>JAAAKL020004355.1:7370-21159 GCA_010016065.2 Carybdea cf. marsupialis auct. non (Linnaeus, 1758) | reverse complement strand
AATAACATAGATTTTCCTTTGAAGTTCACTTCAGATATCCTTGGCTGAGTTTAGATAGCATGCATATATTTATTAGTTTCAAAATATTAGAAAAAAGAGTAATTTGAAAGATAATCTCTGAAGATGAATACAATTTTAATTTTGTTTTAACAGTTTGGAAACTCTAAAACTAAAATTCATGTTTTTAGAAATGAATCTACGAAAGTATGTTCCGAGGCTAACAGTATACCATGCTCAAAAGCGAAGAACAGGAGGAAAACGCTGACAATATCTAACACGTTGAGACATTCTAGTTCCTTAAACTTTGACCCAAAAGATTAAAATAATTTTGGTAACGTGCTTAAAAAAACCCAGATTTCATTTGGCAGTAATCCGAAAAATGGCGCCTCTTCTTGGAAAAGATGAGCCATAGAGCGACTCAAGAACCAAATTAAAATTTGAAGCCAATACGTGTGGAATCTATCGGATGTTACAAGGAGGTGAAAGTTCATATCAAGGTCTGCCTTAAAACACTAACACAATAGTAACTATTTTACGTTGGGTTCAGTAGGGGTGCAATTGTAGCAGTCCTCTCGCTTCCCTCTTCTCAATGATAGCTATAATTAGAAGAAGGCCTCAAAACAAATCTTGCAAATATCTGTGGTGAGTGATCTACCCACAGTTTACTACAAATGAAGATAAAGGTCAAACTATGCGAAAATACAGCGGAAGTATACCACATCAACAGTTTAAAAGTAAAACAATGAATAAGTAACATGAAAGGATGAAGAGAGGCAGGATTTCACATCAGATGCAGCACCCTGAGAGAGAAAACCCACTGACCGCCATGCCATGTAATACAAAGTAGTTGCTGATGAGAAGGGCGACGGCAGGCAACAATGGTCCATCTACAAACCATACCGATTGATCTAAAGTCTCGACGTTACCAAACAAGCAATATAGTAAAATTTGAGTGACTCAAAATCTTTTCTGTTCTGCAGTTTTATACAAGAACCGATCTATAAACAAAAATTTTGCCCTCTCTTACCTTCTCCATATCACTCATGTATACGTCATCGGATGTCATTGTTGATCTGGAAACATAGTAACCTAAAGGCAGCCCTTTACTGGGAAGATTGTCAGGCAAAATCGAATAACTGTTGAAGAGATCGTAGTCATGCCCATGCTCAAATCGAATTCGTTGTTTCGATACCCCGTTGTCGATGATGTACACGAGCATTCCCGGCACAAAGCGAACCTATTCCAGGAAAAAAAATGGAGAAAAGGCTCGTAAAACGATTAATCGTCAAGTGATTTGAAAATAACCTTCTTCTATATTTTTGTTTTTTCTGTTTAGATTTTGTAAATTTCATTTGCTTCCACAACTATTCTATGACGTCATCTTACATGGAAAGTATTACATGAAATCTAAATTAAGTATTGGGTATAAATTCGTTTGGGGGGGGGGGGGGTCATGAAAGTTAAAATTGGATGTGAAGCTACCTACTAGTAATAGATTGGTTAAAATGTGGAGGAACTTGTGAAATGTTTTATAATATAAATTGCTTTTGTTATCAACGGGTAATGTGTTACAGTGTGAAGTCAGGCTATAGAATTCAACCCTTTACATTCAGATGTTTGTACAGCAAGAAAAACTTAGTGGAAAAGTATTTGCGAATTGGAAAATAAAAGTACCTGCATACTATTTATGATCAGCATTTCCCTTCTAGGTATTTTGTATCTGCTACCTCTATTATTTGCTATTATCTTAATTTCCCCAATATGATCTCTATGTTTCAAAAATACTGTTGGTTTTTAAATGGATGGAGTTGCATTTGAGTTCACATACCTTGCTTCCAAACAGCGAATGAACTATATCCTCTGTTATTTCGTGATCATGATTTCCTCTGATGTAGAAGACATTGACGTCGTCGCATTCTGCCATCTTTCTGATCGCCTTCGTGAACATTTCTATATCCTACAGAAAATAGATGTGTACTATAAGAAACCTGTCTTTCTCACTACTTGGTAATCAAATAATTAGCGCCCTACATAAGGTTAGAAGTTTGATAATGTTCCATTACTAAATCAAGAAGTCAACCGATTTATTTATGTGCAGCATTTTCATGCAATGGGTGCAGTTACGATGTACCCCTTGTACTCATAAGGTTCAGAAATTGGATACGGTGTCAAAATATCAAGGACGATTGCAAAGAAGAGGAAAGACTCAGGAAAGTTTATTCATAAATATGTAACACTTACAGGCCCCTACACCTATCCCTAACTTGATATGGTCCAGGTAATACATATCTAACAGCAAGGTTTCAAATTGTTGACATTTCTTGTGTCCCAAAGTGGACAATCATCACCATGACAGCGAAAACACTACAATTTTTGGGAGAGTGGAAAACAAGAAACGTTTTGAGGAAGGTGAAGATGAAAATAGAGTAAAAAGCACTCAAAAACATAAAGACGTGAAGGATTTGGAAGTATCTCTAAGTTTAAGCCATCCGTATTATCGTGAGAAAAATAAATGTAAGAT
Organism: Carybdea cf. marsupialis auct. non (Linnaeus, 1758); assembly: GCA_010016065.2. Taxonomy (NCBI): domain Eukaryota; kingdom Metazoa; phylum Cnidaria; class Cubozoa; order Carybdeida; family Carybdeidae; genus Carybdea; species Carybdea cf. marsupialis auct. non (Linnaeus, 1758). Next base: position 18,638 of record JAAAKL020004355.1, on the reverse strand, counting down.
AGCGAAACCACGATTAAAATCACTGAATAACATCATGCAAACAAAAAAGTAAAGGATTTAGTGGAAGTGGCTAGTAAAAGATGTGGAATGTAGAAAGAGTCCATTGGATCGTAAAACGTTACTCTCTATAGGTGTTGATAACCATTACATGCCAAGAGAGATCAAAAACCATCTTACGTTGATCAATTTTCTTAAAAGATCGTAAGATATGAAGATCAGAATACCTCATTTTCTCCCCATTGTACTAAAGACTCCTTTTTCGTCGGTGGAGACGTGGTAATTGGAGTCTGCCACATGTCGACAACATCACCAAGGAGAATGATGGAATGGCAATAGTACTCGGCAACTTTGGCAAGTGTTGTACTTATTGCTCTCAGTCTATCACCAATCTCCTTGCTCCAACTGCCTCCAAGATGCAAGTCACTCAATACAAAGATCTCCCGTTTCGCATTATCATCAAGTAACGTGAATTCTTCGACAACAACTTTTTCGACGTCATTCCCCAACGGTGGAAAGTACCTGGTCGAAAAATAATTTAAAGTGAAGTGAAAAAGTATTTGTTAGCATTTTTGTAACGTATATTCAGAAAAGTATGTTGGAAGTTGATCATTGTGAAATCACCTTCCTGTAATGAATGTTCGCACTGTGTAGGTTGACATCACTGTGTAGTCATGGTATCACAGTGTATATGGTCTGATGAACGCGGTATGCCTAAAGTTGTGCTCTCAGGAGAGCAAGCTTGTGTAGTGTAGTGGTTAGCACGCTGGACTGCAATACGGAAGGCGGTGGGTCGAAACCCGGCACAGGCATCAGTTTTTCAATAACGTATTCCCTGCGCTAGGCAGACTAGAAATTATCAGTTTTAAGGATACTTCGCATGTCCTACTCATTGCTCAAGAAGATCATATTGTTTACATCTTGACCTTCAATTTGGGAGTAGCACCATCGGAAAGAAGTGATAAACTTAAATTCTTTTTTGTCAGGATATCATTGTTGTGAACATTATGTGTATTTAGTGCGTATATGAAGATTTTCTTAAGAAAATGGTCCAGTGCATAAAAACTTCACATGTTAAATTCTATTGCTAACTGACTTCTGACCACTGGCATGGTCTAGTTAGCAAGCTTATGGCCCATTATTCTATTTTTAGCTCTCCTACACGGACCCCGGTTTGGTTGCTATAAGGCAACCAGGTGCCATAAAGAGTTACAACCATGGTATACTCCATTTCGAGCATAGCTTATTACGCATCCAGAGTGAGCAATGTCCTGCAGAGATAGAGCACATTTACATGGGTTTGTATCGGGCTAAGCGGGATTCGAAACCACCACCTCTGGCATGTGAGTCCGATTCCTTAACCACTAGACCACGGTGGCTCCCTCAGTGCCTACAGACGTAGTTATTTACTGAATATACGACACGATTCAATGTCTCTTGTACGAATGATGCACGTCTGACAGTAATATACATGATCTGGAAAGTGGTAAAATGAAAATATTAACGGAGCTTTCTTAAAGCTCTTTATGAATGTTTACAGCCGAATTTCAGTAAATTTTAAATTGCCGACAACCCTCAGGTAGACAAGACTGAATCAACAATGGAGATATTAGTTAAATAATTCAATCAACGTCGATACAAAATTAGGAAAGGACTGGCGTCTATTCTTAGGGAATAAAGTAAGTACATTCACAGGTCAAAATAAAGACAGCTTTCTACTATCAAAACGTCCACCTGAAGCGACAGCCACTCCTCGCAGAGTATTCCCCAGTATACTTCAGTAAAAATTGCAAATGTATGTACTTACTTCTTCTCTCGGTGAAAACAGCTATTAACTTCTTGTTTCCTTTTCCACACCTGAACTTTTTCACTTGGTAGAATTAGGTCTAATTCATCTAAAATCTTGTCCGCCTGATTCAGAGGAGCATCCCGAAGTTCCACAGGGAAGACCTCGGGATCGGATTCGCACATTTCTAAGTCAGCTGAGCTGGTTGAGTGGCATCTCAAATGTTTCGAGAGTCTATTTTCTACCTTCTTGTTTCCATGAGCTACAAGAAAATAAGGACGGTAAATTGACTTCATGATGGCATTTACTAAAAAAGTAAACATGGGGTCAAGGTAATTCGTGAAATCATATGGATCGAGTCCTGACAGGTTGATCGCAATTTAACGACATCACAATTTCGAGCTCTTGTCGTCATTAAAGGGGAATACTCGTTGCATTAGTACTAATTGTCGTGACTAAAACCTTTACCAGGTGCCAAAATAGTTCTGCGATATCAATTTGCTGGATCTTTGTTGGTCATTTAAAAAGCAACTACTGACTATCTGACTGACTGTCTATTGACTCTACAGGAAACAAATGTTATTCGTCTTACGAGTTGCATTTAGACTCCAGACCTATTAATGTATCTCGGTCTGAAGATATACTTTAGGTCTCTCTGATACGTACCTCTGTTCCTTTTCGCTGCAAGTCTTCCTCTGTCTAGCAAAAGATCCACTTTCTTCAGCAGATCAGCATTATTCACCAAGTTGTCATTGGCATATTTGTCCAGAAATCGTAACAATTTTGGATAAACATCACTAGATGCATTTTTACCAATAAATCCATCAAGATGTCCGTAACCTGATGAGATGGAAAAACACCAGGTTTATGGCAATGGCAGTTTAACACGTTAATTAATCCTGACATAATAGTTACTGAAAAGATTTAAGAGCGTATACCATGTAAATATTAAACTTCTCGACATTGTATTTCGACATGCAATGTTTAAATGGTGGTCACTGCTAATGTAACTCAAGTTAAAAGACCATAACTTTGTAATAATTCTAAAAAATACTAATCTCCCAATCCTTGGTCTGACAATCCACAAAGTACAAAAATCTTCAGAATTGAGATTGAGAAGAAATCACTGAAACTTGTACCAAACTGTGCTTTGAAGTTAGCCAATCAGAGTTTTGACTGCTAATTTGGTGTTGTTTAGACTGCTAGGTTGGTGTTGTTTTGACCAATAAGTGTCTTTGGAACTAAATGGTTAAACAAAAAGGCCCAATGAAAAGACAAATTCTCTTTTCCTTTAATGCAACCGATTTAGCAGTCAAGACCTCTGATTGGCTACTTTCATAACACAGTTTGGTATAGGTTTTACTGATTTCTTCTCCATCTCAATTCTGACGACTTTGTACTCTGAAGAGTGTCAGACGGAGAAAAAAGCTTTCAGTACTAAAATGTTCTCGCCGTTTCGTGCAGTTTTATTCTCTGGTGCTACCAACAAACTTTTTGGATTCAAGTGGAGTACTTCAAAGAGAAATATGTATTTGCAAGAACATTTCAAATCATAGGATGCAGGCAAGGGAAAACAAACGATGTTCAGGGAGTAACAGAGAAAAGAGAAACAACGATTTGGAAGGCCAGATGTACCGGGGCAAAGGGAGTGTCGTTTGTTGTTGTTTGTTTCTCTAATTTCAATTAAAACCTCCACATAGTCTTATTGCATCAGTTCGTGTATTCTGTGCATTACGATAGGATACTCCAAATTGGTAATGGTTGTATGAATGTGTTGCAAAAATAATGGGAACATTTTGTTACTTTTTACCTGGAACAGTCAGAAGCTCGTAATGTTGAGAGGGATGAGCTTCCTTCAGCAGATCACGAGTGCGAATCTGTCCTTTCAAATCAAACACTGCATTCTCCTCACCTGTTGAAATAGAGAGAGCAAATTCTCAAAATCAAGGATACTAACTGGCACACCACCTAGTGTCGGCAACAGCCCTACCCTCACATAGTCATGTAAGACATGTATAGGTTCATCTGGGCTTTTTAATGAGCTAACAAAAAAATAAACCTTGAACGAACTCCCAACCCCAAATATAAATATATAAGCTAGCACCGATGTTAATGTTAATGTCACTAGTGAATTCTCGCGGCTGCAAAGTGAGCTGATCAACACGAAAAACTGTATCCTAGCTGTTAGCTAGTCAAGGTTTGTGTTGGCAGTTATTTCTGCAAGTCAATTAGTTGGTAATCGCAGCTTTATGTATAGGACTGAATTATAACCACCACACGCAATTACTTGGCAAGTAAGTGGCCTATATTTGCCTTCAGTTGTTTGCGGCAGAAAGCTACATTTATTCACACAAAAGTTCAGAAAAGAATCACAAAAAATGTGTAAATCTATATCGATATAATAGGGAGGCAACTTACACTGCCTACCAAAGAGGTCATATAAGTAGGGGAGAGTTTTCCTCTTGCCCTCTGTTGCCACGCCCATAATTACTCATATCAGATACGGCAGCCACAATAAACCTCCAATTAAATATAAACAACAGTAACAGTAAATAGAAAAACACAATTGTGCTCCTGAGCCTACCATAAAAAAAGCATATTGGAACGTCTAAATGACTAATGTTGTTCCTGTATTCCGGATACCGAAATCTGTTTTTCTTTTCCACTTTTGGTAGGTAAATATCTTTTCCCGATGCAGACACTAATTTTTTTTTGCGGAAAAGCTTCGTCAAATGAGTAAAGTAGGAGATCGATCCTGAACCAAACATTTCGTGAAGAACATCATGCGTGTGTACATTAAGGTTTTCATGTTCGTACAGGAGTCCATATACAGCCGTCAACCTAAGACAAAGAGAGGGGAAAATCTAACCTGAATTCACACTATGATCGAGCTTGCTTTGGGCATATTTAAATTAACTGGTAATTATATAAAAGGCTGCATAAAACGAGAGACAAAACCTCAGGCAACCAAATATATATATAGAGAGAGAGACTCAAAAAATACACTTCAATTCATAGCTTTTGATATTATCTTCATCTTCGTCTTTGAACTGATGAAGATAATATCGAAAGCTATGAATTGAAAAGTGTATTTTTTGAGTCTATTTTAATCTTTATACACTGACGGATATGTCGGCTGTTTGACTATTTATATATATACATTTAATTTTTTGAATTTTATATATATATAACATCTGTCACCACCCGTTCTAGCAATCGTGAGTTAAACTTACCATTTCCGATAACTGGTCAAAAAATATTTCATAGACAAAACAACCAGATCTACAGTACAACGTAGGCACTTTCACCTGTCGTACAACCACATCAATCAAAGCAATTGGGAAAAGGAGAGCTCGGGAAATAGAAATGCCGGGTGAAGAAAGAGGTAGAAAAGGACTCACCTGTGGCAGACAGCGTTAGTGCAATCTTCATCACTGGAAGTTATGACATCAGAAACCAGCTTGCATAAGGCATTAAACATTTTACTTTTGAAATCGGCTTTGACGTCAGTGTAGGCAGTAAGTGCTTCCACGTGTCCAACGTCCCTTAAAAACCCTGGAATGTGGAGCTTGGCTTTAAAAGCACTGAAATTGGAACCGACTGGTGTGGCAGAAACTTGACTGGCAATTATACTCCTTACTTTTCCGTCCAAGCGACCGCTCAGTAAACTGGCGAATAAACTCAAGGATGAAACACAATGTGCTACAATCTGCACATCTTTCTGCGAAGTAAAAGAGAATAATCCTAGTGTTAGTGGTAACGTTCTTTTGATATACAATCTGACAATGTCTAAATGCACTACTCAACACGCCAGCAACGCAGCTACTTGCTCATAGCGTCCTAAATTCTTCGTACTTTTCATGGGAATAGTTGTACATCCTACAATTGGGCATGAGCATATTTTAAAATCATTTAAGTCAACAGTTACTCATACCCTTGCTTCCCAACACTATTGATCCATGTTTCTGATATGCATCAAGATCAATGATTCAAAAGAGAAGGCTCGCGTGATTCATTGAGCTAGAACTATAAGCTGCTTCAGAAAATTAATGTTCTACATTCATAAGTACATTTGTAAAGCATTTTTTGGCTGTAATGCAATAATATATTGTTTGTGTACACGTCACAAATAGCCATATAAGTTACTTCGTATGTAAATAACTACACAAAACTGAGTACACAAGACTGAGGCACAGATAGTTAAAAGCATCTGTATCTGCTGCAGCGAGGAATCCAATATCGCATCAAGGAAATTCCTAATGGGGTGGTAGGGACAGGGCAAGGGTGCAACTTCTGACGCATCATTGAAATGTGGTGTTTCGGCATCCTCAATTTGTACAGAAATGACGTCTTGACGTGTGAATAGCAGACACAGTATGTAAACAGTTATCAATGGATAAAACCGTGATTAAGAAATATTGCTATTTTATTGCTAGCTATACACAATGACGTCGTTATCAACTAAACGAAATTTGGTATTCTTAAAGAATCGGGGCTTTAATGGAACAAATTTTTGCGGGAACAAATTTTGGCGGGAACTAATTTTGGCGGATTGTTTGATCCGCCAAAACAATCGCAAATTGGCGGAATTAATTTTAGCGGCTCACAACCAAAGCTGGTTTTAGTAGGAACAAAGTTTGGCGGATTTCGGCGGATTTCGGCGGATTTTATTTTACTATCCACCAAAATCAGTTCCCTTAAGGTAGGTTCGAATTGTCATTGTGTTTGACATGGTTTAAATGATGAATAAAAGCACAGGGCAATAAAGTTGCAATAACTGTAAAGATAGGATTCCTTCTAAGAAACCGTGCGCTATCTACTATATTGATAGAAGCAAATGCACTCTCTTACCTCGCCTGTCACCTGAATGATTTTATCAATAGCAGCTGGGAAATCGTACTGTCCCACGTCGTCTATTGTGTATTGTCCATAACACGCCCAAGGCAAATCAGGTGACCCGCGCCAGTCAAACAGCCATACATCGTAATGATGCCGCACCATGAACTCGACAAAGTTCTCTACAACTGTATCCACAGCAAAGGCACTGGCGGTCATCGCCATTCCAGGTGACACCATAAGTGGTCCTTTACTTCCACCATGGTATCGGGTTAACTTTAAGTCAATCTGCAAAACAGAAAAGACATAAAAACTTAAAATGGCTTAAGTGAGAAGCATAATGGCAATTTATACACTATGCAACAGTGGCAACTTGAGTTCTGATAAACAGGAAACAGTCGTTATGTTACTGAGCTGGAAATGGGCGTGTCCCTTTCTACTGTCTTCTTCTTTATTCTCATTTATACCAGAGATTGTGAAACACCAGAGATTGTGAAACACCAGAGATTGTGAAACACATGTTTCATAATCTCTGTTTATACTGAGTTAGCACAATGTTTGTAGGCCCCACAATAAAAATGTTGAGTTGCCTTTTCGATGTCTACACCGAATGAAGCGATAGATCTGTATTTAGAAGCCCATCGATTATGCGTAGGTTAATAGAGTCAAAATTCACAATAGGATACAATTTTTTTCAGAGCCAGGCAAAGCTATGAATTCTCCGATTCTTACCGTTGCCCTCATTCAGTTCATCTATAATCATATCACGGATACTAGAAGGCCCTCATGAACGATCTCAGATTCATATTTATTTCATGACACTACATCGAGGAGCAAATTTGCTCGTCAAAACATGTGTTAAGGAAGCCTTCTTTGTGTTTAGGTGTTAAGCCTTTCCGTGATGATTTATGTATTTGTTCCGTAATTATCCTTCTGTTGTAACTAATGTTTCCTTTGTTCCTACGTGTTCCAACTAGTGTTGCTTTGTTTCTAGTCAATGTATAAACGTTTGCTCTAGTGTGTAGATGACTGTATGTGGGGCTGAATGCTAGCAGCCACGCAGAAATGTAATGAAATTGTTATATGAACATGGACAGTCGAAACAGTAGTGTCATTCTTGGATCCTATCCTATCCTAAGACAGATCGCCTGTTTTACACATGTGCGTGAAGGAACATCCTATTCGACCGGCCTATTAAGTTTCCCTTTCCCCAATTTCCCTCACATGGACTGCGTGAGCCCAGTGACTATGGTAAAGAAAAGTTGTAAAAGCTTCCCAGCGCTGTAATCGAACCCGGGACAGTGGTTTTCAAAACAATCTTCTAGACTACACGGCCAACACGCTCTACAAAGACTCTGACATAACAAACGACATACAGATAACCAACCTGATCTTCCGTTGTGATGATAAATAATTCTGGGACTACAGAACCAATATTCAGCGGTCGTAATTTTCGTGGAGGAGCAGAAGGGTCAAATAAAGAGGAGCGCGAAAACCCACTGTAAGTGTTCCATAAAACTTTAGCAAAAAATCCGCTAAATTTGGCTTTGTATTCTATCTGCTTCAGTTCACTATGGACATTTAAAATCTCCATTGTACGTAACTGCTTCATAAAATCGACGAATTTAATTTTCAAAATGCCATCGCCAATCTGTCTTCTAGTGTAGTCAGAGCACTCAAAAATGTTAAAAAATAAAGTAGTCGTATCTTCTAATCCGACTTCTCCAAATTTATCCTTCTTGATTATTTTGATTCCTTCGAAATAATACTGCTCTCCAGTTGTTGATAGCAGGAGCATCTTGTAAACCATTTCTTTGGCATCCACTATACTGTTACTACTCTTGAAGAGTTGAAATTTGGCACCTGAGAAAAGAAGGATGATAAGTTGCACTTAAAACTTGCAAAGAATGATGAATATTTAAAAATCTCGCTAGACAAAAGAGTACAGTTTGCAAGTATTCCGTATAAGTTGAATAAAACTGAAAGGACCCCAAAACGACTAAGCCATGCCTGATACAGTTCCGGATCGAAGACATACAAAGACTGACGTTATAATATAATGGATATAAAGCAAGAATCAGTCTAGAACGGCACAGGAACACTTTAATGTATTTATACTTGTATATGTATAAGTTACCCTATCTGAGCTTTTTATTAGGAGCCAAAACCACGTATTAATAGGAAAATCTGGGCAGATAAAAGTCACCGAGATTATTAAACGTCAGAAGGTATTAAACACATTTATGATATCAACTGTCTTGAACAGATTATAAGTTTATGTTTTGTTTACTAACCTTCTTGCACCTGTAGTGGTTCTGTAGACAAACCAGGACACGTCACAGTGCCTGTAATTTCAGCGGAATGTTGTGGATCACTCTTCAGCATCGTCTCCAAATCCTGACTTTCAATTGTGACTGTAAATTCACAAGGAAATTCCGAGGAGGATTCGTCTTCCCCTCTTCGAAGATTTACTGAACCTACCATTCGCTCCGTAAATCGTAGTCCTGGTTTTCTTTTCTTAAATGTATCTGGGTCTGTAAAAGGGAGGAATGGCGTCGGTGATTATTTTAGTTTGAAAGTAAATAAACTGATAATAAACGATACAACTTGAAACGTACAAGTTCACTCTTTTGTTATCAGGTGCAAAAGTATGGAAAAAGGGGTATGCTTTACAATCAAACGGGCTACATTAAACGATATAGAAACAGGCATTAGGTTATGCCAGGCAGGGTTGTCGAGATGTAGAGGGGTGCATATAGGATTCGTCGCGATTCAGTATCACTAACAAATAAGGGGATATGATAAAGATACAGAGGGAACGCCCATCAATCATGTGCCAGAATATGCTGCTATATGCGTCAGATACATTGCGGTAAACGTCTTAATTGTTACAACGCAATCATATCATATAAGATGAATTGCGTAAAACATTTGTATACACATGAAGTACAATCTTATTTACTCAAAACTTACCAAGGTGTTTATCTAAGCTGTAATCAATTGTCCAACCCGCGTCTTTGGCCATCAAACGACAGCACCTCTCAGCTACCATGCTGATGGTCATTGTTGGGTTCACACCCACTGCGGTGGGCATGATTGCACCATCCATGACGTACAAACTTGGGTACACCTCTGCGCTTTCACCTAGCGACAAAGAAACGATAATAGTACCGTACAATCATCGATGAAAGATATCTGAGTACAGTAGCCGATATAGCTTTTGAAAGTTAGAGTTAATATCCAGTGGGGGTAGGGGGGCAATTGCTATCCTGGGCTTTGCTCATTGCTGGACTTAAGCCTTACAGACATTTCAACGAGAGTACGCCCAGGAAGGGCAACTACACCAGAACGCCTATCTTGGAGGAGAGCTATAAAAGTTGAGCGCATAAAAATATTTAACGAGTATTCTCGACTAAAATTTACAGTCTAGCCTCCACGAGGACCATTTATATTTCCACTCTTCGCTCGCTCTTGTAATTATCTTTATTTATACCCCAAAATAACTGATATTCGCTGTCCTAATTTCATTTTTGAAAAGCCTTTGTGGTCCTTCATTCTGCCTTACGCATGGTCTCGCTAAATTATTTGCAAGTCACCGTTGCAACGTCAAATGGATAATGCCTATTTCACTGTGTTCTCCTACAGAGGCACTGACTGTAATTTTATTAACTCATATGAACTCGTCTGGCATTAAAAAGTTATTGAGTGGAACGTACAGGTCTGTTGTATTGAATGTACAGGAGTGATATTATCACAGTTTAATCACCATCGCTATCTGGTACCATCACTGTTCTCATTTTAACGTAGCTGTAACCGACAACCGAAAGATGGTACCAAACAAAACTCCGGCATGCTATTTTGAACCTAATTGCGTACAGATCATCATTAACAGTGGTTGTATATTAATGCCATATAGTGGTAATGTGTGGTTCAAAACAACTCAATTGATATAACGAGAGGACCTCTGACGTATACATAGGCAATACATCAAATAGATTCTCAGAATTACTTTAACACGTGTCTATACTACTTCAACGTAAAAACCTGCCTGAAAATTCAAATAAAAATGCGTACCGATAAACACTTGTCCTTTGTGATTGACTACTCCCTCCTTGCCATTGTCACTCATACAACAACCCCCTAATGGATGTGCACAAACAAGGTCTTTCCCGAAGCTATCTGACCACATCGGATTCCTTATAAATGTTCCACCCATACCAAGTGAGACCTTTTCAATTTCTTCGTTCACCTTCTCAAAATTTTTCTGTCTTCCAACACCATTCCATGAAATGTGAACTTGGTCTGTCTTGGGATCAAGCCAAATTTTACCCTCAGAATTGTCGTGACTCATTCCTAAAAACCCCATGGTGTTATCCATCGCTCCACCACTGAGTTTCTGTCAAAAATCAAAGAGAAACCTATAATAAAATTTGATGAGGGGAGAGACCTCTAAAGAAAGAATATAAATCATAGATTCTTGCTAAGCCATAGTAGGAATAAAATAGTAGAGGAAGAACAAGAACAACAAAGGGCAAAACCAAATAGTAGAGGAAGAACAAGAACAACAAAGGACAAAACCAAATAGTAGAGGAAGAACAAGAACAACAAAGGACAAAACCAAATAGTAGAGGAAGAACAAGAACAACAAA
>JAAAKL020004354.1:0-21160 GCA_010016065.2 Carybdea cf. marsupialis auct. non (Linnaeus, 1758) | reverse complement strand
GTAAGATCTTGGGATAGAGCAAAGTTGTAACAAAATTCACCAGTCAAGTCTGTCCCTCGTGAATATATCAGCCAATCAGAATGATGAGCATTGAGGTCACCAAAGATAAAAACATTAGCTGAAGGATTTTGTGGAAGAATAGAATCGATGTGGCCAGAAATATCATCTAATATAGCACAATTACATGAAGAAGGTGAACGATATAAGAGAAAAAGATAAGTGATAGAATGAATCAAGGCTAGGCTTAAGCAGATGTAGGACGTATCAGGAGTGTCAAACTCAAGACTTCTAGAAATAGGGATACTATTACGAACATAAACACCAAGACCATGCATACGAACAGCTGAATCCTTACGGATAAGAGGAAGATAAGCAGGGACAATTAAAGGGTCATTGTCAATGCTGAGGTCAAGGTTAGACTCTGACAGAGCCATAATGTCAGGACAAGAAGAAATAAGAAGTGATTCACTTCCCGATACCAACATTCCCTCGGCTGTTTAGCAATATTTTACAATTGAATGTCCGATGAGGTCGCCATCTTGTATTGGTTTGGTCATAAGCACTGATTTCTTAAGACTTGATCAAGCTTCCCATTTTCAGGAATTCGAGTTAAAATAGTGCCGTAAGGTCCGTAGCATTACGTAATATTATTTAGAAGCTTGTATGATCGGGACCAAAATAGGACTCAAAACTGAACCCGCCTCAAGTTGATACGGAAGATGCTAGATCCAGTGTTTTTAGAGATCAATGATCACAAGACTATCCCAATTAAAATAAAAAGCTCGCTTCTCTTCCACAAGTAACAGAAGGCATATTCTTTTTCTTTCCAGGCGACGTATGTCCATTAAAATATAATAAAGAAAAAATGGACACCTCTCTACCACAACATATTATGACATTAAAGGGGTGCAACCAACCATTTTTTACAGTAGTCTAATCATTCTTCAGTGTTTCAGTTTCTGCAACTGAAGCCAACAATTGTTACCATTTCTCTAGCTTTCACTTCAAAAAATCTAATGTACATTTTTATTAGTCGTATAGTCTTCTGAGGGATTGATCTTGATCACCGAGATCATAATGTGACTGTCTACTGAGATTTTGTGTTAATGAATCTGCGAACACCTCAAATACAATTTTTTGGAAATTTCCTGCATTTTCTCAGTTACTTTATATATATATACTTATTTTTATATATTTATTTATTCAGTTAATTCATGTATAATATTTTGGTTGCAAATGTCGCAAGATTAAAATCAAAGTCCAACAATCTGAAGATGGGAGAAGTATCTCTCGAAACGTAGCTCTGAAATAGACTACGACTCAAGACATGACAAATATCTACCATCAATGGCGTCAACTGGATCAACAAGCGTCGGAATATTTATGCTGATAAATATTGAGAAAAACAACAGAATTCAATATCCTATCAGTAAATGATAGTTGAGATGTGCCATGACATTGTTCATCTTGTCCAGACTTTAAATAGGTGCAGTTAATAAGCAATGAGTTCGCAAACGACATAATTTTAGTTACTATTCCTTGCAAGTGTCTACTGTACACGGAAAACATGTCATTAGTTTTTCATCAGCAACTCCTAAAAAAAGAAAGGAATTCCATTGCCTCGCACTGGAACCAGTGGCTTTCCCTCAATCTTACTCTCCTAGATGCCAAAGTATGTGTCGATGAGACAACGATCAGCCCCAGGCTGTGAAATGTTACGGTTTCCTCATTTCCGGCTCTCCTCGTATACACGCTGAGTGAAATGGAATGCCCTTGGTAAACGGATTATCCCTGGTAATGAGAAGACGATATTGCTAGAATCGAGTTCTTTTAGGGGTCAGCTTGTTTCCAAAAGCTGGGAGAACAATCAGAAAGAGAGGGACAGTGTTCCAATGGTTTCTACGTAAGACACTTAATTATGGAAGGGAGATGTGCCCGAGGGGTATCGTCTTCCTCAAAAGTTTTTCATCTTACTTTGCTCCCTTCCTCAAACCTCAAATGATCTCTGTTCCAGGCACTTATTGATAGATGGGAGAGGGAAAAGAGAAATAATGCTTTAAACATGTATTCTTCTGACCAGGTGATTCTCGAAATTCTTTCAATTTTACTTTGCCCTCTCCTGCTGAAGCTCGAAACCCTAAAACCTTTTTTGCTCTAAGCCTCCATAAAAACAAATTTCACACTCGATATATGCTCCCACTCCCAACTTACAGATACCCAGCTACTTGTCTTTTATGTTTTGGTTCCAATATGTCCTCCAAATGTCAAAGCCTGTTTAGTTGATCATTCAACTTCAACTAAATGGAGCTGCAATCAATCTTGAATATCTCATACTCGTTATTTTTAGCAAAGTCTCGAGAACTTGTTCCTTCGTCCTACACTAGTTGACATTGCATGTGGTTCATCTTCAGTTTTATCTGTGGTTCGCAACGTATATCTTTAGAGTGTTTACCTAATCAAGCGTGTTCATCTCTTTAATATCAACGGATAAGAATAAATCTTCCCCACTTTTTAAGTACAATAACAAATTAAATCCGATATTTTGTGAAGATCATCCATTGCTAGACCAATCTTACTTTCCAATGGTTTCTTAACATAAAATTGGAGATTACGTATAAAGGAATATTGAAGGAGGTCAAGTAAAACTTCCCGGCTTCTTTTCTCTTTGAGTTTACGTAATTTTTTGAAAGTTCACTGGAAAATGTCAATCACAAATAGGCTGGTAGGAGAATAACATTCTGTCTCATCTGCCTTTTTTCTTCAGTGCCGTAATACTGTATTAAAACTTGAGTATGGAACATTTTAATTATTGTTTTGTTAACAGGTGGACTGCAGTATTTGGGAAGCACATCAGCTTTGTAATTTTGCTTTCGCTTGTTTTTATTACAGATGATTGCTTAAAGACCGCTATTTCAATTGAACCTTGCTCCATGCTTTACAAGGAATAACATCCTTTTCTCTCAACCAACTGTCCTCATCAACTCCACTTTATTAACTATCATGGGATGCTCGAAAGACATGGTGATAGAAGACAATATAACACTGATAAATGACGACAAGTTCTGTATATTTGGTGCTTACTCGGCTCTTTCATCACACTTAACTTGGCATGAAGGAAGATAAACGTCTTCAGCTTTAGCATAAACAAGTTCTCTGAACTCAACTTGTTAATTTGATGTCCTGGTATTCTTCTAAATCGTCGAGAAAATCCGCATAGAAAAATTAGCACGATGTCGCTCTTAATAGCTTCCTAACTGCCCTCATCTTCTTTACCGCATCAGGCGCTCGATTTCTTGTACTTAAGAAGAACCAAATTAAGAAAAAGAGGTGAGAAGTCAGTATTGATGGATTACAGTTATTGAGGCAAGAAGATGAAAAGGCGTGCCAATTAAGAGACTGTTGTAACAGTATATAAATGTCTAACGTCTTAAAATACGATTTAATGATATCCTGAAGTAATTAATTATTAGCTATTACTCCCTATATAGATCGATAACGATAAACCATAGGTATCCTGTTGTATAAGATAGATGATGACGCATTTCCTATGAAAGAAAGCCTGTAAACTCTTATCATCCTTTATGAAATCTGTCTTCAGTTATGAACTGTACAAACGATTTGGGAAAGCATGAAATAATATTTTCAAGTTATTTGAAAAAGATGACTGAGTGAAATTTTGACTATAGAGAGATATTTGTTTTAATGGTGCTCTGTTGTTAAAATGACGCAATCAACCAAAGCCTTCTTGGAGAATTCAAGATATAAAAGGGAGTGTAATCTGCTATAATGTTAACAGGGGCACTTCCTCTTTTTAGGGCTATTGATCATGTTGTGGTGAGATCGGCACGCAAGATCAGTAAGCTTCTTATGTAACCCACCCATTAATTCTTCCGTTGTTTCAATAGACAAAGCAATGACCTTGTGGGGTGGGTCCTTTGTTTTTCTAGTCTAATACTACCATTGCTAGGGTTTATGGTCTAGTAACTCGATCCTGGATAAATTCGTCTCTGTGAATAGCAACACCCTTTTCCTCAATTGCTATTAGGAAGCCACTGAAAAACTCGTTAGACAAGGTCGCTTATGTCCGACCTGTCGCAGCAATATTGGATCTGGTTCCAGCTATAGTGACGTGAAACCTGCCAGTGTAGTCCAGCCACAAGCCTCAACAAGGGTTGCTGGCATTTCGACCTTTCAGAGCCGTAATTGAAAGCTGTCTTTTTACAGTTACCGGGAAAAAGGAACAATCATGCATGGATCTTTTGCAGGAGGTATGTACCCATTTGTTTCGTATCTATAGCGTACAAATAATATCAGATTTGGCGGAGGGCGAAAAGTTTTACTTTGTCTCACCTATAAAGACGTTAGAGCCAAAATTTCCAGATCTTCCAGTATTACAGAGGAATTCTGTAATGGGGTATGTCAATAAGACACCGGAGAGTCTTTGAATAGATGCTTCTTATCTATAAAGCGGCTATTCTTAATGATCACAGGGTTCGGCGTCGTACATACTTTTCAATCTCCAACCGCAATCTCTCCCTTTTGTATTTCACAGTCAGGTAGCTAGCAGGGATAATCAGTTCTAGTTGATGCCATTATGCCACAGATTTCTCGTCCTACTTATCCGGAATTTGTTGTACATTCCGCAGCAACTTAAATTACCCTAAGGGGATCTCAGGTATTGATATAGACATACTAAAATGATTACTTATTTCAAGCAAGAGATACTTCTTTGTATCTATTTCTACAGTTGGCAGCGAAAGTTATGGGGCATATTTAAGCCTGGAGATTAAGTCTTTCTTCTCTGTCAGCACTTTTTGTAACTGTCTTGGTTTTTAGAAGACCTGAAAACTAATTGTCAATAAAACCACACTTATATGTTTTTGCAATGAAAAGAGCCTGTAGAAATTGATGCTTAGAAAGCCCTATTTCTATTTCGTATTTGTACATCTACAGCGATTAGTTGCCTTACTGAAAAGTTTCATATCAAAACTTTATCTTCTTGTTGTTGACAGATAATTTCCCGCCTGAAGTTATCCAAGTAAAACTAAGTAGTTTCAAAGAATAGTTTACTGAACTAAATTTTCAAACTTCCCGCTAGTTAAACCACAGCGAACATAAAACGTCTGGTTTTACAAAGATTAAAGTTGACTAATGCAATGGAAAGTTGAGCCATCTTTACTATTCCAGTAGGTTCACCTTTCCCATCTTTGGATTACATGTAGAACTACCTCCGAGATATAGCGTGATACCACCAGTTTTAGAGCCTAATATGGACTTTTGAGACATGACTGATTGTATGGTATAGTTAAAACGAGCATTAGTACAAAAGCAGAACATAAATGCAACAAACATACACTTTTATACCTTTCTGTCAATAAATGGCCATCCTTTCCAGCTGTTTAGCAGCATTGAACAGTCACCGCTAGTAAGACATTGATAAATTGTATAGCAAGACCATGGTTAGAGGGGGGTGCGGGAGCTATTTATTTGTTTTGGAGGCATATAAAGAACAATTCAGTGAAGGCTTATAGTGCGCTAGATGAAAACAGTTATGTCTTCATATAGGCACACATCGAAACAAAATTTTGATAAATCATCTTTCTTTGAAACACCTCAAACCATAAGATCAAAAAAAAATTTTACAAAAATATCATAAGACCAAAAGCAAGAAGAAAGCTGAATTACGTCATATTCTTCTTGTTTATAGAATATACATTTCAAGAGAATGGTAAGAAATGGAGACGGTATGCTTAGCGTCGGTAACATGTTTAGTTATTGAGAATCTAGGAACATGCTTCTGTAAGTGAATTACTTTTAATTCAGTCATTTTACTGTATGTTGAATTGACAAAAACAAGATAATTGAAACACTGGTGAGTAATACAAAATCAGATCATTGTGTTAAGTAAGTATGCTCAACATTTTCGCCGGACACTGGTCACATCTATTCTCTAGAGTAAAGTTTTCTAAGGAATAATAGGAAATGAGAGGATGAGAGCATCTTGTTTGCATCACACCTATTTGTAAGGCACGTTTTCAGTCACCCATTTTGACCACATTGAAAATCCTTTTTTATCCTTAAAGTGCGTGGTTATCACGTGACCGAACGAAATGAAATATAACTATTCGACCCATGTACGTGACTTGAACAGTTCTGTTTCGTCTGTTTTAACTTTCAGAATAATACCGAGCTCTTATTTAAGCGAAACCAATTCTAAAGAGGAATTTATTCTATAATGAAAACACTCGAGAGGTACATGATCAGAAGTGCTTTGCCTCCAGAAGGTGGGCCATAGGTGAAAATAAATGTTACTAGATTGGGCGACAAATCGCAAATTGGGCGATTTCTACTGCAAGAGATACCCCAAAATTCCTTATTTTTGATAGTAGATGTGACGTTTGGGCGATCAAGTCGAGAATTTTAGTCATCAGCTTGACTGAAAACATTCTATTTTGAGAAAGATTTTGGGCAACCAGACACATGACCAGCTAGTCTACATAGGAAAAGACAGACCATTTGCAGGTGTGAAATGAATGGCGTTTCTATCGACGGCAGCAATTTTAATGCAGGAACCCTTAAGAAACTGTTTATGTATAGAAGTAACAAGTTGACAAGTCAAATGAAGCTATGACAGTTGTGATTCATGTGGTGAGAGAAGAGCCGTTTTGAAGGAGAATTATACATTCCGAACAACGTATTTTCAATAAAAAGGGGAAACTCCAAACGGATTTTTTGTTCCCTTTTAAAAGCCCACAATACCACAATCACATATTATCTCAGTTGAGAAACTATTGAAATAAAAGTGACGCTTCTTTGTTAATATTATATCGATTTTGTTTAAGAAAACATCGTTTTTGTTTTTCTATAGCTATAGCTTCTTTTATATAGCTTCCTAGCCATTTGTTTGCAAATCATGACTTCCAAAAAAACTGGAAGGGCTAAAAATTATATGGTGAGAATCTATGGTGAAGGGAGAAGGGCAACAAAAATACCTAAATTTTTGTGTAACATCTCTACCTAGAAGAGAACTAAAACAGGAATTTTTTGTCATCGTTGTCTTAAATAAACCTTTGTTAACAAAGGTGTGAAGTAGTAAATAAAAATGTGACGTACACTGTTTCCTTTAGTGTGGTTGGCCCTATGGTTTGCCAATAAACAAGAGGAGGGAGCAAACGACATTTGAAAGCCTACCAAATGGATGCTAAGTACTTTTCAACAGACGATTCACCCATATTTGCCACAATGATAATATCCTGTCAATGTCTACTCGTTACAACAACTCACTTGACTCTCTTGCAGAGAATTGCATCCTGTTCCCGAATCCTAGTTTGGAGGTTAACCCCTCTTGGAGTTGATCCTTTGAGAATTACTTCGGCAGAAATCAATCATTTTCAAAGCAAATATCAGAATTTTTTAGATTGCAGGACTTAATAAAAAGCGATAAGAGTTCGGTGTACAAGTAAAGAAAACTTGTCACAGTGGTTCGGACACCGTCAATCTCGCTCTCGTAGGTTCTCGTTCTAACAAGTATAGTTAGACAATATAAAGGCTACTCAAAGGTTTAGAAAGTTACAAAAGGGCATTGGGGGTGTACAGGTCCACACAATCTGGAAGATTGATGATGACATTGATGTCATAAACCACAATATGTTCATTGTGCGGTAAGATGCTATTGAACAGAGACCTGAAGCAGACATAGATCCGTCAGTCGTGACGTGATGATCACTTGTGAAGTCTTGACTTTATTCCTTAAGCTCATTTGGTGGTCGAAAATTGTAAAGATGCGTATCTGCCAGTAGTAGATATGTAGATAGTTATTTTGTTCAAAAATGCACCAAGCAGTGGCGGTTTTAGGGGGAGGCCGACGGGGCCATAGCCCGAGGCCCCGCGCCTGTAGGGGGGCCCGTCCCTCTATGCTAAGAAAAAAGAATGCGTCTGACTGCCCATATCAATATCATGGAAGTAAGTGAAAACTCGAAACTGTGTCCACTGGAAGGAATAAAATGTCTCTGGAACTTCCGCAGTACGGTCATGTCTGAACTTCCTTGCAATACATGACGTCATTGGGACCCGCAAACTTTTTCGGACCAGGGCCCCGCACCCTTCAAAACCGCCACTGGCACCAAGGGTTGAAAAGAAATTAGCAGATAAAGAATCTACACTCTAAACATAATTCAACTGCCTTGTAAAACAGACCGTTGGTCGCATGCTTCTTTATGGCTAAGATACATTGCTGCAGCAATTAAACTCTACATGAAGCCTCTTAAAGACCTCTAAACTCATATTAATGCCACATGTGGTTAGACCATGCATCACCAACTGTTCCTTTACTTTTAGGCAATACGACTAAGATTGCTAGATCTTTTCTCCGTCAAACAACGTCCGTACATTTTCAATTGAGATGGACGTCCACATGTACCGTAATGCTTAACAAAAAACTTCACCTTCTAAGATTTAATAAGTTCCAAGATCACTAAACATAGCAATAATATATGGAAATCCTCTTTAGTGATATTCAATAATCTATACGTTACTGACCAAATAGGCCTTCATTGGTTAATTGAAGTGACTTGCAGAGTCCAAAATCACTCTGTGTAGCACAGCTTATAAGATTAGTCATGCTCTACGTATGTGTTCAACTTTGAATCTCCATGCAATCAGTTCTACTGTTCTAGAATTAGTAAATAGGAATGGAGGAGAGTTACTCCTTCTACTCTACCAAATTCACATGGCCGTATGTCCGAGATCATGGTTTACGTCTTATCCCCCACGTAACGACACTTGTCTCTCAAGTAGTCTCATCTACCCTTAACCTAATCTCATTCATCCCCATCTGATCTTACCTACCCTCACCTAATAATTTCACTTACCTACTATCTAAGGGGTCATATTCTCGCCCTCTCTTACATTTGCAATGAATCCATCTCTCTGTTTCTTGAGGAAAATTGTCAATGATCTTGACTTAAAACACATTATTGAGTCACAAACTCATAGTATTGTCTATGAAGTGGTAGATACCAGTTATTTTGACAAAAAGTGCATATATCAGAGCAAACATACACGGCCAAAACCTGGGGCGTAGACAGCCAATTCTGTTGGGGAACACTCACTCTAATTTTGGACATTTTAATTATCTAGTGTACATTGTTATAATGATTTGTATTAAGGCATTTGTAAGCACTAGGGGTGGAAGGTTGCCCCAGGCTACAAACTGGCTACGCCCTATGATCAAAATGCCAAAGCAACAGAAACCAAGCAACTGAATGTAGATCTGGTTTGAAAAAAGTTAATTCGCAAAACCGACTTTGCAAAAAAAAGACAACTAGTACAACCAATTAAGCTTGAATGTTAAATGTGGAGGAAATCTTGAGCAGTTTAGATCAGAAAATGGCACAAACTGTTCATCCATGCCTTGCATAAATCTGCCAATCATAAAATACAAAAGTAGTTTTGAGAGGGACGAATAACTTTCATTGTCAATCTATTTTGTAGCTCAGTACGATATGGAGGCTAAGTGATATTTGTAGGCTAGTGTACCATTGACAGTTAGATCCCCTGATTCTTGGGTACATTTAAGGCGTTTAGTCTCCTTCGAGAATTTTGATTACGAGAGTACGCTAAAGCATGCCATTGAAACTAATAGTGATCAATACAGGATGAGCTTGGAAATACGGTGTACTAGAGCCATGACAAACACTTCCATGGAATATTGTATGCTCACAAAGTATTCATATCTTAACAACTGTCTCCGAACAAAAAGGCTGCAGTCACCTCCATCAATTATTTTTGCTATCAGCAAATAATCCACTTGTCTTTAAGATCTAGTTTTTAATTCGCCCAAGTCGGATGAGAAAATTGGGGTGTCGACTTGGAGTAAGACTGCCAGTATCCAGAAAGATTCAGCTCACAGGTAGATCATGGAAAAAGGGCTTAAATTCAAGTATCCTGACTCAAGAGGCCTCTTGAATTTAGTCACCTTCTTCATTATTGACACTGTGACCTTTCTGATTGATATTCTTTGCAAATTGTAAGAAAACTTACAATTGCCAACTAGCTCACCACGCCCACGACACGCCCCATTGTACGTAAATTAATGTAAAATTCACCCCACATTTTTAGCCTGGCGCCGCCACTGAAATAGTCTAGCTTGTCAAGAAAATGAAGGTTAGTACGATGGCTAGGTGTCTGTACAGCCAAAAAGGATTACAAAGAGAGTTTGTTGCGTTTAATGGTACACAGGTGTTAATCTTCAGTTTTCTCTTTTTGCTGCTTACAACCCAAAGTACGCAACTGAACCTTTAACTCAATTAATTCTGCAAATGACACTTCCGTTTAGGTTTTGCTTATCGAAGTAACTACCCTGTGAAATTCCTGGAAGAAAGGCTGGATTCCAAAGTATCATGTTGGTACTATTATGGTCATAAAAGCAATGATAAGGCACGTTTCATGTTGATAAAAGAACGAGCCCTGGGTTCCAATGTATTCTATTTTGTGTGCTATGAGGTAAGGTGACCCTTCTATAATTTGTCCTAAATGTGAGGGACAAAGTGAACTTGAGAGCCTCTGAAACTCACGTTTATGTGTAGGGACATAACTACATAAGGACATAAGCTACAGAGTATATTGAATCAAATTCAGTTTGAAAACTACCAAATAGATGTCAAAAGGTGTCGCCAATGGGATGTCACCTGTGAATAAATATAGCTTAGTTGGTGTGGATGGAGCACGCCGCCAGAGTGTGGGATACGTGCTCTAATCCTAGTTTTAACATTTCCTTTCCTCGTTTTCTTTCTTAGATATTTTATAACTGTCATTCTAAATCCTGTTGCTAACTCGTTAATTCAATATTGCAGTTGTTTTGTTAAGAAAGATAGATAGAAATACCTCTTGCGTGAAGATCAATACACATATGGTAATATTATGAAGTGGATCTGAGGCTCAGAGCCACGCTCTTAGTAAAGAAAAGAAAATGTGGAGACACAAGGAGGGAAAATAGCTATATAGCTAGAAATTCGTTTACAGGAGTAGCATAGGCGCCAAGTTTTAATTTCCCCAAGGGAAGGGGGCCTCAAATATGAAAATATTAAAGAAATCGGCACATGTTTTCTACACTAGTGATTCCCAACCTTTTCTGGATTGTCGCCCCCTCAGTGATCAAATAGCCCCATTGTCGCCCCCTTTCTTTGACAATTGATAAAAATGACATACCCACTAAATACTGTATAAAAATTTTAAAACCATAAGAGCAGCTTGCTTAAAACAAAAGGGACGATTTTTCAGAAGGGATCTGAGTCCCGCCGTAGCATTTCTCAGGAGGAGCTCGACCCCTCGAGCCCCCAAGCTCCCACGTAGTTAGCGCCGCTGAGGAGCATAGAAATTTGACCTCGGTCCTACCTAGATGATGTGCACTTACAACCGATATTGTCTGACAAATTCTACTAATTTCTGGTAAGTAATACTGTCGTTTCTTTTCTATTACTTTAACTATATTCATAATCATATCACCATAATCCATTATAAAAATGATGTCTAGAATACTTAGTACGACTGTAGTAAGACTGATTTTCCATAGCAATGGTGTATTCAGTCTGAAAGACTTCGAGAAGTTTTGTCTTCCCTATCGCACCAAAGCGTAAATAGGCATTTTAAAAAGTCAAGAAACCACAAAAGCAAAACAATCAGATCAACAGGAATATAATGGCATCAATGATCATTTAGTTTAAGATGATCATATTCTAAAGATAATCGAGGAAATATTTACTTGCCCCTGAAACGAAGAGCAAACCTTTTGAAGATCGTATTTCCTATGTGTTTCGCAGTAGGCCTGTAAGTGAAGTCCACAAGCGCTGTTCATGAGCTAGTGGTTTCATCGTGCACCGCAAAATTGGGTGTATTGCTTAAGCCCCATATAGACGGTGCAACATGTTGAATACAACTCGTTCTGAGGACCCTGTCTTGTTGTAGAACCTGATTTCGCAACTGCGTTTTCATTTGGAACAACAAACGTTTCTATATATGTTCAAGAGAAGTGGGACTACTGAAAGTCATGTAATTCCCCATTCCCGTCTTAAAACGTCTATGAAATATTGTAAATTATTTCTTTGCTACCCTTCCTCCTTCTCGTATGACCTTCATAAATGCATCGTCCCTTGGCTGATCTCCCATTTCTAAGAAATAGAACGTGTTTTATTCTAAAATTAATTGCAACAACGTGTTGCGTGCATCATAAGTTTACAACTTGGTTCTCTTAGACGATGCATCAACATGTTGAACGGTGTATACGTATCTTGTTGACGACTATCCAAGATTACAACTTTCTATCTCTTGTCATTTGAAGCAGCTTCGCCGAGTAAAATAACGAAAATGCACCAAAAATATCCCTTTTAAATATACACTGTACAACTTGGCTTTGAAACGCAAGTTATTTCTTAGCCACGACTTGGCCTCTCGAAAGTCTTGCTTTACTGGGATGAACAGCATGCCTTGGGCACTTCCCTAATCACCCCATTTTTCAAAAGTATTTCGAGAATAGAGAGTGATACACTTCCATGCCTGCAAATCATCTTTTTCGTTAATCGATATTGCTTTAGTTGATGCATCAGAATCGTGTAGATAAATTATGTTTTCTTACTACTCCAATTATTCACGTTCCGTAAAAATCAATAAGCTGACGGTCCTTATCAGATATTTTATGAAAATAGTAAGCCTATTTGTAAAATAATTTTAACCTTAGACTACAATTCTTCCCTAAGTATTATTCCTGTACTTAACAAAGGTAAGGGGACATCTAAAAGTTACACAAGCCCAAAATGGCCATTTTTCATCAATTCCAAACCCTCCTTATGCATCATAACAAATCCAATGGCATTCGCTGACGCCCTTAGTTACATTAGATATTGAATCCTCAGAGGCCGTTGATCAAAATTTAAAGATTTTATTTATATTTTATTTACCTGTTTTTGAGAAGCGAGGGCTTGAAAATGATAAGTTTGAATGGGCACTAGAGAAATAGAAAACTGTGTTACCAAGATACTTTTCTATTTCTTTAGCGTTTGTTCAAACTTATCATTTCATGTATCCGGAAATTATTGGGACAATATATCGCAAACCGTATATTTTGCAAATGAAGGTACGTTTGGAACTTTTGTGTAAGCCCAGAAAGAAGATGCAAATATTCAAGATGCTCATCATACACTAAAAGTTGACTTATTTGTATACAAAAATAAAAAATCCTTCAGTTCCATTTTCACTACCACTCACATCGTCAACATTCTCTGTGATGACGCCCAATAAATGAAGGAATGATTAGATGAAAAAGAGGACTACAACTATATGCCCATAAGATGTTCATTAGTTTTTCAAGTATCCCCTTACCAAGATATCCCCTTACCAAGATATCCCCTTACCGAGATTCCTTAAGTATCCATATGAAACGTGTCAAACTCTAAGACCTAAGTGTTTTTATACAGGGACCAAACAAATTTCTTTGTGCCAAGTTTCTAATTTTATGCTTTCTATCCGTTTGATGGTTTCTATCAGCGCAACGAGTTATATCTTTCGTGGGAGTGATTCCTGCCCTAAACTGTCAACCTCTCGCTAATTAGGTTAGCCTGACATCCTTAAGACCTGTCTCTCGCATACGCCTCGAGCCACAAATGATATAAACAAAGCGTCATGACTTTTGAGTCATCTCCAACCAAAACAACATTCCAAGGGAGTGCTTTCAAGCATAAATTGATACCCATATAGAGTAGAAATATTTCCATAGTCGAGATGTCTTTCCATTGTTTCCAAATTAGTAAAATCCGCAGAGAATTTCCTATCACGTGTGACTCACTGTCAGTGTTCTTTGTTTTCTCCATGGAATTACTCCGCGTTTTCACCGGCATGTGGTCGCATTAAATATCTTTCTTGTAGACTGAAAGGACCAGTGTTTACATGGCTTCACGGACATTCATGATTAGCATTTTTGAGATGAAAAACATTCCTAAAATCCTTTCCTTTTTTATTCTTAAATTTTAGTGATGATGCGGCTGGCTGTGTTACAGTATTGATCTTTCAATGTAGGAGAAGCCGTAATGGTTATTTTGGTAACTTAAAGCATTAAGAATCGATAATTCATCAGCTAAAGAAACCTCACTATGTTTGGATATTCTCATCTGCTGTCACTGAATCCTTTCAGGGGCTGTTCTCTCACCCCTCGAGCCGAAGTTTGTCCTTATAAATATCATTTACATCGTGGTTAAACTTTCGAATAGGCCTACAGCTAAACGGAATATACTAACAAGGTAGGAGAAAGGAAAGCCACATTATTGGTCTTTTTTACAAATAAAGCTCAAAATCGGACTAAAAATATTTCTAAAAAATAAAAGGAAATACAGACATGTCGCAAATGTGGACAGAGTTTTTCACTGTAAATACAACCGATGTTAATGCAGGATTTAATCGTCAGTTTCCATTTTAGGGCAACCATATCAAAGTGGGCTGGACATCGTTCTTAACTTGCTGGGATTTGAAAGGACCTTCTTATAGAAATTTCTCCCTTTCGGTTGGAGGGAGTGCATTCATAAGCCATGCCTAATACATGCGCCAGCATCCCTCCTTATAAACAATACAGTATGAAAAGGGATAAATTCACTTAAAGTTGTTTTCTCCTATTGTTGTTGTTCTTAATTCGCCATATCCAATTTGCTATTGCCTTGAGTCTAAAGGCTTTGCTTCGTGCCTATGTTTTATGGTGTATGTCAACATTTTAGCAAAACCCTGGGAAGAGGCACAATGTTAGCCATGATTTCAGTAGTTCACCTACTTTGTTATGTAAATGGCATAAAATGATGAATTGTACATTTATCAAGTTATCCCGCCGTTCTCACCTGAGTTTTAATCAGCTTTTAAAAATGATTCGTACCCAACAGGTGCCAAACCTACCAAACAAAAATAATTTACAGGAACCTTGCACGAGAGTAATAATTCAATGTTTGGTTAACAAAGCTTCTCTCCCTGCTGTTGTTAGCAAAACTTCTGTTCCCGTGAAACAGTAGCCTCTCTTTGAAACGATCTGCTGGTAATTTCCTGACATCCCATTCGAGACTTGAGGTTGTTGATTGTTTCTTTAACAGAGATTCAAAGAGGGTGGGGCACAATTGTATGCAATTTGACAACAGCTCAGATATCCTTTGGAGATATATTTGTGGCCAGAGTTTTAACTTTAAGGCTATTGTTATCCAACGCTCTTCGCTTAGCCAAGGGTTGGCACAGATTTAACACGGTGAGTTTTCGTTCTTATGACATAAGTTTGAATATCTGCACAACAAGATAACTTTGACATAACTATGGCAACAATATTAGACTCCCATAAAATTGTACCCGCCAGAAAGTAAAGTGATAATTATGATTTTCAGAGGTGACAGGAAAGTTACTTCCTATCTCCAATATATCAGAGTACACGATGACAGCCATTGGGAGTAATATAGAATCTAAAGCATTAAGGAGATAAGTTATATAGGTTCTATAGAACAATATATGTATAGTTTAAAAGCTTGAAAATATCTCCACAGATGTTAACAATAGACAAAATTGAACAGTCTTGGCTAGTTAATCCGAAACTTTGTCTTTTATCCAAGAAAAGGTAACACTGATAGATACCAAGTAAACTGTAATACCTAAATGGATACGAAGAACAGCGAATGGTCTCTTAAAAACATTGGATCGAGCACCTTCCGTTTCAAAACAAGGTCGGTCGTTAGACGCCATTTTAGTCCACATCAAACAAAGCTTAGAAACAGTGTTACGTGAGATAGCAGCCCCTCCCACGCTATTTTAGCTTATGGGGACTAGTATGAGTGACCATGCTTTGTCGCTGTTGAAAACAATTGGGAGATCGATCCAGTCTTTTTAGAGATAATTGAAAACAACCCTTTAAAAGCCAGTCAAATCTTATGCCAGATGTTTCAACTGAGACAGAGATAGACGAAATGCTAACGCAAAGTGAAGAGTCAAGTGCCACAAAAAGAGAAGTTAGGAGATTAACTGTTTTGGAATCCTTATCAACTATGGCGTCACTACCAGTTGGAATTTTGTATTACAGTCATCCAACGGGTTGAAGGAGTAGACCCATACACGTATCTGTGTTTGCTTGTTTGAGTGTTTTTGACAAAAGAGTATTTGAGATGAAAATTTTGAATAAATATTAAAGAAATAGAAATGTTTGTCACTATCAGGATTCGAACCCATGACCAAGGTACTCGCGGCGTACACTCTACCTGCTGAGCTAGGTGAAACCAACGAGATCCGAACCCATGATCAAGGTATTCGCAGTGTGCACTCTACCTGCTGAGCTAGGTGACTCCCGTTAATAACATGGTTTATTTCTCTGGTCACCGGATGGCAGTCTCTCCATGGTCAAATGACATGGCGCAGAGAGGCTGGCCTCTGGCGTACAGCTGGATAAAAATGTCTTCCGGTGGCTTACTGGGAACTAATGTGGTGACTAGGAAATAGATCGTGTCACAAACGAGACTTAATCTCGTGAACTACGCATTCACAGCGTGCACTCTAACAACTGCTTAGATGCTTGCACACTCTATCACTGTGCTTATATAAATGAAATTGCACTGATGAAGCTAACAGCGAAACAAAAAAATAAGGTTGCTGGTGGTGGTGAGAATTCGGGATCGACACCCGCATTATCGACTAAGTACTCAGGCAGACACGCAAACAGTAATGAACTACATAGTACAGAACCCAATAAACACGAAGTGTTTTACGGCGTCGTGGTGAGGAGGGATCGAACCCAGGATTTTCTACATCGAAATCGAAGACTTCACCATTGCATTAAATAGTACGATAGTAAAGTCGACAATCCGGGGAGCCGCTCCCGAATTCTCACCACCACCAGCAACTATTTAGTACAGGTCTATATATTTATGTAGAAATGCATTATGTCATTACATCTAACAATATGAGTCATTTTTCCTATATCATCATACCCAAATACGATATGATTTTGTAAATTTTATGAAATTTAACAATTTTATTTATCACAAACATCGTCTTGTTAGAAATGCTGGCAGTGTACATCACTATGGGCGTACTTGGAGGTCTCCTACTCTTACTCATGCTACTCCTCTTGATACTTTTGGCACGAAGACGAAGAAGGTAAGATTATTTGTTTATTTTGATAACCAGCTTGAATACAACTGTTGTCCTTACTCTTTTCACTTAAAACAAATACCAGAAAACGTTACTTACCCAGGTTTCATTTATCAGACTACTAGACGCGACGTTCATGGCCGTTGAGACGCCCTTCCTCACATTTTCAAGAAACAACGATTGACATCATATAATTATTTTTGGAAATTCTTAAAGATTTTATTTATAAGCTCAAGCTGTAATTATTTGATTTTACTAGACGTTCAACTTGAAGTTCAATTGAACTTAAAATGTCATTTTATAGACCAAGTAAAACCCACCTGACAAAACTGTCCTCCCACTTTACCTTAAAGATCAACGAATGATAATGGGTGCAAAAATTGATATAAAAATCTAAAATTCATGTGAAGCTAATATTCTGCAAACCAGTGTGCCACCCGTTTACTCGCTTTGCAAGTATAAATTAAACTTGAGTAGGGTAGAGGTTAGGTAGCTAACGTGTATGCTATCTTTATACTCCTATTTTTGCATGCCATGCCACATGGAGCTTCAATAGATGCATAGAAAGCCAAACGTGTTACGTATTTGTTTTCTACTTATTAAAATTGGGCTTAATCAAGTATTGTTGTAGATGTACAAGTATAGGTTACAATAATCAAAATCTCCTAATGAGAAGATCAAATTAAACTTCATGGAGAATCAAAGCTTTTAGTAATATATACATTGACGAAAATCGTAAAATATATTTCTTTATATGAGCAAATCCTTCGATTACAGTATACAAAGAGAAAATGCAAGGTTACGTGCTCTGGGATAGTTTATATACAAAAGTGAGAAATTATCAATAGACGACAAAACAGCAATCAATAAATGTTGAAGGGGCCTTTGCTATCTCTAGCGGGTACCACACGCCAAATCTCGCCAACCGGCAACCACTCTAAGAGCCACTGGTCTTTCAATCTCTACACTTAAAATTTTTTGAGCTGTTTCCTGTTGTTTAAGCCTCTCGAAATCTTGACCTTATTGTCTGAATCTTTTTATTGAAAACTATCCAGCTTTGGTTCATACAGTAACGTTTTTAAATTTGAATTCTTCCCAATACAGACAACGCTATACTTCTGCAGAAGGCAGAATACTGGTGCCAAAAAGGATACTGAGGGCCAAGTCAATCACGTGAACAATTCAAGAAAGTATATTAATCTGTATATAAAATATATAGGATCTTATGATAAGATATTATGATAGGATATTATGTTATTAGGATCTTATGTTGAAATCTTTTGGTTATTAGCCGGAATTGACGAGCATGTATAATATCTTAGCATGCTTTAAATGTGCTCAAAGCAAAAGTGATATTGTAATACTTGTGATATGTAAGCTAACCTTGTTCTTCACTCTCTAACATAATTGATAAGCAGTAGATAAAAATTATTTTCTGCCTTCAAATTAAGCTAGCTAGGATAATAAATTGTCGTAGGACTTATAGGAAGAGGAACCAAACGGATTGATTCCATCAAATGTTTGCTACGCTACAAGCAAAGCTTCGCAATGGCAGACGTCCACTTAACGCTATCCTTCTGGGGTCTTTTTCACAACTGATTCCGTTTGGGGAGGGGAAGCTTTTGTAGCCCATATGTGACGTCATCACGTTCAGTCACACGCTACTGTAATTTGATGTACTTATAGTGCTACCAAGCACTACTTTCATGGTGGACAACCTTTGTATTTTGGAGTAATAAATCGTTAAATAGGAGCTTTTTAGTCTTCCAAGGTCATAACTTTTGAAAATTTTGCGTCATTTTCAATTATGCCTTCAAATTAATCTGTTTGTAGTTGTCATTATATTTCCGGCTTTGATCGATTTTCAACCCCACTGCAACCTTTAAAAGGCCAAAATTAAGCAGATCTGCCAAAATTTAAAAATCAAAATA
Source organism: Carybdea cf. marsupialis auct. non (Linnaeus, 1758) (assembly GCA_010016065.2). Taxonomy (NCBI): domain Eukaryota; kingdom Metazoa; phylum Cnidaria; class Cubozoa; order Carybdeida; family Carybdeidae; genus Carybdea; species Carybdea cf. marsupialis auct. non (Linnaeus, 1758). The sequence continues at coordinate 2,078 of JAAAKL020004354.1, read as the reverse complement.
TCACTAATAGATGACAGCCAAATGGTTCTAGCCTCTAGCATCTACAACCAACAGGCAAAGTTGTGCTAGGGGAGTGTTAAAAAGCCCACATCCGAGCAGGAAAAGAGCCATTTTTCATAAATGATGATTGTATCATATATACATATCAAAGATGGTAGTTTCACTGTCCCAATTCAAACATTAATAAGACTTACTGATATTGCTGATCTTTTCTAAAGTTGAAGAAGAATGAAAAGGTTTCTTCATTAAGCAAATTTCGTAGCATATCATATCCCTCGAGAATGACTTGAAACCCCGTTTAATCTTGCTGATTTAAGATTGTGACAAAATATGTTTCTGATGCCTGCAAAAACTGAATTGTATTCTATATAAGTCTATAAGAGTTTTCTTTCAAGCTGTCAACAAAAATGTTAAAGCTTCTGAAGAGCATTTATACTTAATGACTTTGGTGTAAATAAAAACCATTACTGCCATTACTGAAGAATTATGCAATAGTGTATAATACGGCTCTTTCAGGTTAGAATAGTCCTCGTTTTCACTTCGTTTGATAGCGAGGCTTCATACCAAAGGTGGAGTTGATTTCTTCACAGTCACTTGCTCTAGTTCATTATGCAAAGTCATCCAGTCTCATGCTGATTCACATAATTGCATGAGTTTTGACTTCCGATATCATGAGTACGAAACTTACACAGTTCATCAACAGTAAATGAGTAAATGTCGACTGTTTCAACCAAAGCTGTTGCTAATTTAAACGTTTAGCCCTACCATTGAAATATAATTTCAGATGACGTACTTTTGCTAAGCATGCACATGGCATGGGAGATTGGTCTTTGCACTCAATTGTATTTATCAGCTTATAAAGCTACAAAATTAATCATATCTTAAGGTTCGATACTCAATGGTTTTCTAGCGATGGATTGCAGAACTGTGTTAAGTTGCTTGTCTATCTTCCGTCTCTGTTCTGGCACCATCGCTTCCAATTACAAAAGTAGTTGTGTCTTATTTAAGCTACGCATGAATTAGTTATCTTACCAGTTTTATACCTAAGTGGCAAATATTCACTGAGTCACTAGCATTAAATTTGCTCAAGTCCTACTGTCCCTCCTTATCCCTTTCCATCTTACAATAGCACAGTTTGGATAGGGGTTAGGATACGATCTGAACATTTTAAAGTTACCGAACGCTTCAAGACTCTGTGGAAGTTAATAATCCCGGCAGTAAAGTCATGAACGCAACGTATACTTCAAAGCAACCTCAAAATAAATCTATTGTGTACAATGAGATATGTAAGTAATGAAAACTCCTGCCTCGGATAGGAGAGGGGTATTCAGGAGGCGATGATTTGTTTAGATTCTATAGCATGCAAATGTATTAGGAATATTTTTATTTACGTCTTAAAGATAAAAGTAGAAAAAATCATACTAAAAAAAAATTAATACTTTTGATTTGGCAGCCAGGACAAAAGTTCACCAAAAATTTTCAAATGCAAAACATTAAAATAGTTTGAAAGGGAGAACTGTTTTTTAAAGGGAGAACAGGGCAAATAGGCTAGGATAATAATATAGGTATTCCTTACTTTTCTCTGGACAGAAATTATTCTTTTTTGCTATTACTTTCCGATAAAGGTGTTTGACCTTGATAAAACCTGCATAATAAATAAATAATAAAATTGTCTTCCATTTTGTACATTAAGATTTAAAGTCGTGACACCTTTCCTTTAAGCTAGAATTGACAAAGAAAAATAGCTTAGTACCACATTCAAATGGCAAAGCACTTTAAACATAAAAAAAGAAAAAAAAGAAAATAAAGCAACAGAGCAACTGCATGGCAAAAACGAAAAACAATAATTTTTCTTGTTAGTCAATGAAGCCTGAATAATCTACACAAGACTTAGATTGCTGAAACTCTAAAATAAAGTTAGCTAAGCAAAAAAGCTATCTTGTGAAGACTTTCTCCTCAAAATAAAGCTCTGGTACTGATAAAAGCCATAAAATCAGTAGGCCTCGAAAACTAAAACTTTTGACATAGGAAAAGAGCCTTTAATCACATTCTTTACCATTTGCAATCATAAAATAGTC
>JAAAKL020004353.1:0-21162 GCA_010016065.2 Carybdea cf. marsupialis auct. non (Linnaeus, 1758) | reverse complement strand
ACGTCACTAACAGGTGATCCTTGTCCATTTTATCAAAATCCGGTCTTGTGAAACAATTATGGACTGTTTTGTTCCTCAGTATTCTCGTTGTTGTTCTTTCACAAGTCTTAATAATAGAAGGTTTTTTTCAGTTTCACAAGTTTTGGAAACTTAGCATTTTTTCAGAAAAAGGACTATAAACGGATTCTTCACATTGCCAACCCGCTACTACGCTATCACTATCGCCGTCTTTCAAGCAAAAATTCGAGAACTTAAATTTCACAGGGGGGCCAAGGCACTTTTAGGAGGGGTCTGGCCCCCTCTGGCCCCCCGTAAGGACGGGCCTGGTTACCTTGCAAGCATTCCAACCGTTGTGTTTACTAGCCGACCCCTTCATCCTGCAGCCCACCAGGATATACTGCCTACCCTTCAACCAGTAACGTAGTTTATCAGTGTTAGCGTCCCTGTGGGGATATAAGTAGGCCGTACGTCCCAACGGCTTATTGGAAAGATCAAGCAGCACGTACCTAGGTAGATATGAGAGGAAAAATTGTTCCCCTTCCAGAAAGCAGCCAACAAGGTCAGCTGCAACGACAGGACCACAGATGGTGACCACCAGACGATCTGCGGTTGGGCAACATCTTTTGGACAATATCGAATGCTACCAAAGATATCATAATGAACGTTTTCTAAATTGGAGTCGGGGACGTTCTAAGTTTCATCTTCGTGTATTAGAATCTATATATTTATTTATCTGTTTTCAACCTAGCTTACGTAGATAGACGGAGTTTGTGTTGTCAATGTTTTGGCGCGTCTAACTTCATGTTATGTACTCTTGTACGTCTCTCTGGTATGTATAAATAGTCTTATTGTACTTTGGTTCTTTACCGATGTAGATCAATTGACGAGAATCGGTGAAAAACTCTTTGATCAAAATGAGTCGCCTGTTCAACTGTTTCTTTAAGTTCTGCGGTACTTCGAACATGTTTACTTTAAACTTCATGGTACTTGGGTACTTCCTTAAGATCGCTTTCTCCACGTACAAGTAGGTTCATTTGCACTTAGGCTTAAGTTTAAGAAAAGGCCTTTAAAAGAACACAATGTCAAAAGGGAGAGGCTTCATCCGCGAAGTAATAAGTGGTTCATAATTCTTCTATAGTGTCGAATTTCGATTATTGCCTTGATTAGTAGTGGACCTATTAATTATTCCTTGTCACGGAATATTGAATGTGAGGAGACACCTTGACTGCTGGTGGGGGGACCTTCCCCACAGACAAAGATGGTGATACTTGTCTAAAAAACAAATTTATAGGGTCCGACATACCATTATAAATCAAAAACTCACACATCCACTCCTGTCTTTCATGTGTTACTTATAACACAATAAGAACGAAAATGCAGTCCTTAGGAAAATAGTTAGAGGGGAGCACATGCCCTCCTGGATTAAAATTATCCAAAATTGTAAATCGAACTTTTTCTCAAGAAACCAACGTATATCAATCTGCAAGGCATTTTAAAAGTTTAGATTATATTGTTAAGTGTCTGCAATGAAGAATTAAATCTGTGTTTTGCTGCATTATTGACATGAAAGTTCTTAGAAAGTAAGAAGAGAAGAGAAGAGCCGGCTCACCAATATCGGTGCGGCCTTGCATAGGTAAGGCAAAATAAGAAGAAAGAAACATTTGAATAAATACCGTCTGCCCTACTAATTAAATTGTCCACTTGCTAGAGGCACTCGTATATCAATTGTACCGTTCCCCGGTAACACTCATATTGCGTGACTGAAGTTGGGACTCAAAACCTTACATGACTGTCACATTGAAGTAGAACGATATAGGACGATATTTTAGGCTTCAAAGCCGAAATAAAAGGCGGCAATAATCTGATGTATTGAGGCCCCGTTTAGATTATGCCGTTTTCATACCTGAAAACGGCACAAAATGATGCCGGATTGGCCTTGCGTTTACATTGAAACGTTTTCCCAACCGGCATCAAATGAAGACGCTTTTGAAGACGGTATCAGTGTTCTCTCTGTAAACACCTGAAAACGGAAGCTTTTCATGCCGGATTCCGTAAGGTGATAATTGTGCTTTCGTATTATTTTGGCGCTGTTCTCACAAACCCTCACTTGCTGATGTTGAAATTGTCTCGTTTAGGTGATCAGCTGGCCTCTTATGGAATCCGGCATGAAATCCTTCCGTTTCCAGGCGATTTTAGTTTATCGTATACATGATTTCCGTAATCTAAAAATGCACATCTGCTTAACTACCGCACTTTATGCAGCTTGCCTCGTTACTAAAGACCTTTATGTCACTTGACTACTTGTCCGTTCCTCGTCACGAGCCATTTTGAATACTGCTCGATTTAAAATCTCAAGCGGTATCCTTCGGTCTTTCGTCTTTTTTCCTAACTATCTAAGTCTATTTACTGTGCTGTTACTACGAAATGCTAGAAATATTGGTTACTCATTACCAGCGATTTTCTAAGAAACACCGGGGCTCAACCCCAAGCCTTCCGTACACATAAAAGCACCACCTCGCTTGGTCTACTCTGTTCTCTTCATCTGGTCATTACTTCGCGCTGTTTCCTTATTGAAGGCCATCAATTAAAGAAAAGCCACCACGTTTCTGCGATAATACATAATATCTTAGAGCCATCGTGAAAATATCTGAATACTTTCAAAGACATCTACACATATACTTAACAAAATTGTAATCTGATACATTAAACGTTAGTAAAGATAACATTATTTGATTTTAATCGACTACCTCATAGTTCATCTAACTGGCGTTATTACTACGACTATACTTTGCAATACATACTTCTGATCCCGTACACTTATATTTACATCAACTCAGCTCAATCTGTACAAAACATGAAGTGATACTATTTACAATGAAGGATCTATCTGCAAAACGCTATCTATACTATCTGATAAATCAGCTACATCATCAGCGTGGGTGACAGCATCGTCCTGTGCCTGAACTGATTCACAACTACCCTTGCCGGTGCTACGATTACATGAGTCGAGTTCAACTGTTTCCTGTTGTGCCACATTTTTCTGACTCGGTATGGGTAACAACTTTAAGCCGGCAATACCTTTCTTCTCTGCACTTTCTCGGTCTCTTTTAATTCGCCTTTTCCTCGATGGGTTATTACGGCGGTACTGAAACATATTTGCAAGATCGACGACGTAAAAGAAGCCAGCGATCAATAGCTCACATGATCGTTTTTCTTTCTGAAATGTTTCTTCGAGTTGTGCGGATGCTCTTTCATCGTACTGCCACCACCCATTTCGCCCTTCGTAATACCACTTATATCTATCTTCACCGTCTCCCTGACTACCATTCGCTTTCACTTTGACCTAAAATTCACAGCACAGGATAATATACATATGTAAAAAATTGCGGGTAAAGGCAACGAACATAGCAATTGGCCTCTTACCTTAATCATCAAGAAACCCATAGCCTGCTTTCCTACCAAGTTGACGTTTTATCATTTTAAAAATTCCATCTTATTGCAAGGTGCAAAAAAATCAATACCAAGCCAGCCAAGACGCAAATTTGGAAAGGACACAACACTCTCCTTTTAAATCTTAACATCTACATATTGAAATTTGGAGAAATTAACTGGTGCTGGGATTTTGTCCAAATCAGCAAGCTATGCACAGCGAATCTAATGAAAGGGTCTTATAAAAGACATCACACATCATTTGATACATAAACTTATCTTAACAATTCTCTCGATACCGCCTCATAAAACGTCAATAATAAATCAGAACACCGCTGGATAATCTGTACAGCATGACGTCCACTGTATATTGAAACTGCATGAATACAACTGCATTGTTTTCACTCCCTAAAGGATTAACAGGTGGTTGATGAGTGCAAAGGAGGGATGCTCACCCAAAGACTGTTACATCCATTAAACTAGCAATTGACCCATCTCGCGTTGGTCTTTGAACTCTTATCGTTTTCACATTAATGAAGGCAACACAAAACAGAACTACAAGTTCAAATGTTTAATAAGGGGCTGTCAACGGTCATCTTCAACATTTGAGGAACGTTGCAGTGAGCACTGATAATCCTATTCAGTAATGTGACCTTGTGACCTATCTAACTTGGCCTCGTTTTCCCATTGTGGCCTTCCTTACTATAAATGTACCCACTCGATGGCACTATCGTGTTTCTTAAACGGATTCTACACTAGGGGCTGCTCTTGTACCCCTCCATCAGTTTCTTCAGCATACCTCCTTTTCACAACATTGTAAAGCTTTGAAAATTTTTGACTTTCTCTTTCTATCTTTTTGACATAAGAAAAGATGACATTTTGGCAAATTTCAAATCTGTGGATCCAACCTTACTGCATCCTTTTTAAAATGGTAGACAAAACTGCCGACTCTTTTTCGAAATTTCTGCCTTTAAAACATCAATTTGCATCGATGTTTGTAATGCTGTCTTTCTGCACTTTTAACGAGCATTTCAAGAATTTTTATAATGCAAAATTACATCATACATCATTTATTACCTGTAATTCTGTAATGGTGTCAATTCTTACTTGCTTGATATTGAAGAAAATCAACCAAAACTTAAGATATACTCACCACTTTTGGATTGTCAAAATACTCAAATGGAATTTCACGACGACATAACGCACATCTTCTTCCTCGTGCTGCCACACCCTTGACACACAAGAAGCAAAATATGTGTGCACAAGGTAACTCAACTGGATGTAGGCACACCTGAAGGCAAACTGGACAGTCTGGGGCGCTGTCTACCCATGAAATTGAGTCAGGATCTGTACTCTTTACATCATCTAAAAGTAAACCCAGGGGAAATAAATGATTGTCAGAATATCAGCAATAACTCAATAGGTTTTAAATATACTAACACTTTTTGACAAAGTTGATGCCATATGTAGTAGATAAACAACGAGTTTACATGACAATACAATAGCATATATATGATTATCTCATTGGTTTAGCACCTGCCTATTTCATGCACACACAAAATTCTTAACTTAGACAGACAACCATCTGGGTCAACATATAACTTTTGGGAGTACTGGGGCCAGGAAAAAACAGAAAGACCTGCCGCATCTACATTCCTACCCTCATAAATTACAGCTCAAGTCTACATTCAGTTATATAGCTTGGTATAGACTTATCTTTGGGAAATACATTATGGGGAAACGTACAAAGTTGTTTATTAACTAAAACCTAACGGGGGCATTCAGCGCGCCCTACCAAGCTTTCGCCTACCAATGCCCCCTTAAATGTTCAAGACATTTATTTTCTGATTTTTACTTTTGATATGCTTCTATCGACAATTAATATTTTGACGCCAAGCAGTAGCCTGGATCAGTTCTAATTTTATATTTGAAAAGTAGTACTGTTGCAAGTAGAAAAACAACTCAACTACAACAGGCACTTTTTGACAAAAGCTTGTTGAAATAAGAAACAATGCTGTAACCACTTTGTTTTAAAATCAACTTGCATAGATTTGTAAAAATCGGAATATGCATGTGAAAATACAAATGAGACAATATCATATTGCAACATCATGATGACTTCTCACCTTAAAATACCAAATCCCCCATAATAAATGAACTAAGGAATTTAATCACAGCTGTACTTAAGTAAAAGTTTGTTGAAAGTAAGAACCACAGGACTAATAAGCATAGCTAAAAATGGTATACCTCAAGCTTTACATGAATAACAAAACAGAATGAAACCAAAGTCATATATTGTGTGAGAATAATAATGGTATTTTAATACGGGATATTGTCAAACAGTAAGCAAACACTTAAATGGGAACTGTAACCATGAGGAGTTCTGAGGGTTAATAATGTAATGAAGGTATTGACAGAAAGTAAACAAGTTATCAAAATAAGTGTTTCATCGTCACAATTGGACTTAAACATTACTTTTGGTACTTATTAAGGCATGTTGATTGCTACCTAAATTACACCTGTAGAATAGCCTACTAGCTATACTACAAGTATGCCTTACGTTATAATTATTCCTTCAAAGTTGCAACTACATCATTCAAAACATGCCTATCACCGTGCAGGATCTACTTCTCCTGAGTACAGACTGACTATGACTGTAGGTTTCAACTTTCCTGCAATGGTGTCTAAACTTGTAGACTCCCAAATAATAAAACTAGGAAATATGTTTCTTCTACCAATTAAACATTCCTCGCACTTGTCTACTACAACTTCGGTAAAAACATATCTTCTATCTAAAAAAGACATCAACAACAATAAGATAAAACACCTGCCAAATGAGACAGCAACAAATTGGCCTAGAAGTCCACTTACTATTGAGAACTTTCATTTTAGAAGGTCACTAACTTAAGACCAGACTAACTGACGATGATAAGAAACATTGCCTAGCAAGTCATGACACAGGAGTTGTATAAAAAAGACTATTTGAACTGTAATAGTTCTGGTGCAATGAAAGCACTGTCAGGTGAAGCACTTCAGAAAAGGGCCTTTGTCCATGACTTTCCCTATCTGTTTACTATGGCAACACCGATGTACCCATAAACCAGGAACCAAATAATTCAAGATGTTGTAGGAAACAGTTAGGATATGCCCAGTTAGCAGAATGCAACTATATAGCATATTCAACATGCAACTTATAGGAGATACTTGAAATGCCTGTTATATGTAAATATCTGTGTTTTATCTGTAGTACTACTAGTGTATCAGGCTACATGCACAGGAGCAACTACTTTGATATATCAAAGTAATATCACAAATATTGTTCCTGAAATTGGCTTAGTTTGCTGCTTTCAAATGTCCAGTTACTTTGGGGACCAAAGAATGTAAAAAAAATTTGCAACTATGGATACTGCACCTGTTGTCTTTAGACTGGATGAAACACACTCCATTTGAAAAATATCAACTAGTAAACTTCCTTTTAATTGATCAGATATAGTACAGTAGTTATATACTTTATCTCATGTAAGACAGCCAAAAAGAGACTCAATAAACATCTCTGTAAAAGTGTTCAACCAAAACAAAAAAATCATCCTGAAGGCAAGTTCTCATCGGTTTTTAAATATACATGTACACGTATGCATCAATGCACAAAGCAGTGGACACAAAACAAGTCTCAGTTGGAGATCAAAGCTTCTTGTTTAGCTCTCATATCAATAATAAACTAAAATTGCAGATATCAACAAAAATTGTAGCATCAAATTTAGCATCAGGGTAATCAGAATCTTCAAAATATCTGTTGGTGCATTTCTATTGATTACAATTAAAACTGTCTGTGTGTAATAATTTGAATAAAGAAATCTTCATAGTACTAATGGCAATAAAAAAACTATCATATGCATACCTAAAATACCTGCAGAAAACCAGGAACAATATAAAACCCAAACACTTCAACGGGTCTAATTGCTGGATAGATTAGGCATCCACATATAGGGTGATCTACACACTACGATTTTGTTGTGCTTATTCACAGTTGGTATGATGGAAGTCTACTGTCCAGGAGCCTGATTTTACAGTTATTGACATCAGTACGAATCAGAATGATTTTTAGAAAGTCTGTAACATTGGAACAGATTCACTCCTGATTTTTGATATTGTGACAGTGCCTCAAAGTTTAAACATGGCTGTCTTGAAGTTGTGATGCAAAGCATGGTTTTTACCAAAGCAGAAACTTAATTACTGTTAGGAACATTTTGTAGGGACACACTGTAGGTATATCAAGGAATAATGTCTTGAGTGTTATTTGCAATTTTAACTCACCACTGAAGTTTTTGATGACAAACACCAGCTGCAAAATGATATGTAGTTTCTTTTCCTATTCAAAGCTATAATACCATCCAGAGGAATGAAGCCCTTGGGACTTAGATGATTGCTTATTCCCCATTCTCAACTAAGGTCTCCAATTCAGCTTGTAGGAGAAGCTATTCATGAAAATAGTGTTTTGTGCTCAGAATCGTCAAGCGGGTCATGGAGGCTTACTACATGCTCAACTAATCTTGAGTTAGTCACCTGACTGAATCATCCCTGAATCATCCTGGCAAATTGTGGTGTGTAAATCAGCATTAATGCAGCTACAAGGGTTGGAAGATTGTGCGACTGGTAAACATTGCCAATAAGCAACTGTACCCAGGCACCCAACCTTCCCCTAAATAATTTAACACGCATCATGCATGTGTTACATAAGGTTAAGTTATAATGTGCATCTATATTCTAATATGACACTGAGAGGAAAATAAATCTCCTACAACTACAAGTAACGATAAATATATGAATGTAAACTTCACCCTCATTCCTCTACTCCCTGATTTCAAGAGCAATTTCAAACTTTAGAAAATGCAAGTTTCCCTACCACATCCTCCTCTTCAATAATACTTTTAGGTTTGAAAAAACATTATTTTGGACACTTACATGTCAGACCTCCCTGCTGCTAAGCAGAGGGGTCTAGAAAACAAATGATACCAGGAATGACCATCCCTGTGGCAAGAGTATGGCATGTCTTTCTTCACCAAAATTTAGCAAAATTTTAAGTTCAATTTGCCCATGATATTAATCTATGATTGTAGCTTCGCAACTTTTCTATACTCTTAAAGTAGTGCTGTATTGCAAAAATTATCAGTTTCCTCCACAGATGATGCAAGTTAGTATTTAAAGCTAACAATATATGATGATATATGATATATGATGATATATGATGTCTACGTGTGATTTCATATCGCTGATCAGATTTTCGCTCTGGGATTCTATTGCAAAGATCATCTATGTTGCTGACATAAGCTAATATATTATGGTGCCTCTCGCGCGCTTCTCTGACCCACATAGATTAGAAGTTGTATAGAGCCTAAGTTGGCTCGCCTGACTAAACTATCATTTAAAGTAGATTTCCATGATACAGACACCTTTTAGTACATTAAATTGGGTGCAGTAAATAATGGGTAAATCTACCACGACGTTTGAATTGCATACCGGATGCACCGCTACAAATGATACGGTATAAGCGTGCAGATAGCTCTAGTGCCACAACATCATATTGCATGTTGGCAATACAGCCTAACCAAAAACGCAAAGTTCAACATCTTCACAACGAAGTTCTGACGGGAGAAAAGATAGTTTGCCCTAACTATGTCAATTGTTATGTACGGTTCGTATTCATAATCTTTTGTTACTGAATACTCAATAAAAACAAATTGTGTTCCGCTCGGAAAAGAAAGTTTTCGTACCAGCGCATACTTCGATAAACATTTTCGGAACATTTGGGTAATCTTGAAACTAACGTATTATTATTTAAAAGTCAGGGAAGCTGCTAGTTCTGGGTTGTGATAATCGACAGTGTTTCAGGTAGGCATCTGCTTGTGTACGGTAACAATCGTCAAGTTGATCGATCGACGAAATACATGGCTTAAAATCATTGTCACACTTAAAACGAACTTTTCCCTACCTGGACACTGCGATTCAAGGTCATCATGCAAAAAGGGAGGTAACCCATTGACTCCCTGATCGTCTGAGTTTTGCTTTTCATCCTCTTGATCGTCAGCCATTCCTGCATTCGCTTCAGCCATGGTTTTCTCTCTTTCTGCTTTTGTAGAATCAACTGACAAACAACAGCAGCAACCGACAGGGAGCACTACAATCAATATGGCGGAGTTACAATTGACTGCACATTACCCCAAACCTCTACAAACCCAAGTTTACCGAACTATCGGAGAAACCTTGAAAGAGGATTGCGGTTTGGCCTGCATTTCACAGAAGTATGATTAACAATACTAACAGTTACCGTCTTGAAAGAAGTAGGTAACATGTTGTCAGGGTACAATACGAAAAGTAAGTGAGGGGAGAGTGTTACAAAATATCTAAATGAAAGTATTATCCATGCTAAGTGACGGAGGAGATGCAATTGGCTTATACGACCACAAATGGACACATCTTACATTTTAACTGTAAAAAGATATTGTAATGTGAATAACAAACGCCTATTGATTAGGTCTTTAAGTGGCGGATTAGCGACCATTAGGAATAACGGATGCTTGCGAGAACATTGATCAATCAGTCCCGAACTAAATCACCGATGGTCTTTAGGAAGGCAAAGTAACCGTTTAAAACTTTGGGGAAGATAACGGTGGATTCAGAATTAGAAAATGGACTAGAGTATTTTTCCAGATACCCCCTCACCAATATAGTTCACAGCTGCACTGAAAAAGAGTAACCCCACCACCTTTTCCCATCCTAACCGTGTGTCTGTCTCTGAATGAGGCAATGGGGGTATCTGCAAAAGTGCCTGGACTAGTGCTTCCCGGTAGTCCTCATACTTGTCAGGTGACATGTATTCGATAGCTCCGCGCCGACCTGGATTTGCATAGCTAAACTTACTGCTGGTTGGTTACTCGATATAATAGTGACACCGATGGCTTTTGTGCACCTACTAGAATCAATGGCAGTATTAGATACACAAAAATGTGTGGTTTTCTAATTTAGTTAATTCGTCAGGACGATCTCCTGATTTATATGGCATTACGTTATGACTGCAACATACCGTTACTACATATACATGCACATCGTAACGTGTTCTTGTAGCAAACTGATTATACCTTGCATATGTTATTGATAGTACCGTTCAGTGAAACCAGAGCTCGAATTCTTCAGATCTTGTTTATTGGCGTAACGTCATAGTGCTCGGTTAGTGCGATTCATGTCACGACAAGTATGAGATGGTTTCATGTTGCAATAGTGTTGTTGTCAGGATGACCCGCATTCAAGTTAAAGGAGCTTTTGCGCTCACCAAGAAACTAAGAATTCAGTCGCTATCTACCTGAGATGGTACGATAGAGCACGTTCTCCCGCCAACCCGGAATATGTATGAGTGTAGTAAGGTGCAGAGAAATTACTATATCAGATTGAAATAAGACACAAATTAGTGTACTTCTAGATCCGAGAGAAGGCAGACATCCAGCTGATGACGTGAAATGTGGTTTTCTTGCTGGACGACGAGGGAAAGTCGGCTGTGTTAAAGACCACTTTTGAGACCAGTCATTGCGTGAGTTGACTAATGACAACTGTCTCTTAAAGGGAGTATCAAATTGTAAGCAATCACATAGAACAGTGACCTTTATTGTAGATACACTTAATTATGAAATTGTTAGAACTGTCACACAGAGCAACCATCTTTTGAGAAAGCTACTGTAAAAAAATTGGCTTATCATTAACACTAAGAACGAAAAACACGGACTGATGTTGTTTGGCCAAACAAAAAGATAAAGATCTTCAGAAAAATAGCTAGAGATCATCTAAGAAGGTTTGCCAGTGAACTTTGTCGCGAAATATAAGAACCTCGAAATAAATGTAGACAGCACGTTAACAATATTCAACAATTTTGACCGCAGCTACAAATGTGCCAGTTCAACCTTTCGTCTCTTTTATCTTATAAAACCTTTTGTCACTGCAGCATCATCGTTAAGAATATCAAGTAAAATGATCGTACCACTGTTGACATATATTGACACAAACACCCGAATCTGTGAACTACAATGTTTGAAAGACGAACAGAGCAGATCATCCGTGGGTATCAAATTTCCCTAAATCGACCAACAACTTAAGCATGCATGTACCATAGTGGCCAAGAAAAGTCTGGGAAAAGAACTTCGGTGTGAGCTTTTCAACAAATACTTGAAATAAGGGGACCATGAAATGGACACAAGAAAAAAAATCACCTCGTCAATCTAAATAATTTACATTTATTATTTAGGGTATACTCCTTTACATAATCTTTGTTTATTTCTTTACTTGCAAACTTTAACACTTTCTGCCTTCTCGATCAGTTTGAATCCTTATAGATTTTAACTGTTCATTTTTAGAAAACAAGACAAACAGTAACAGAGGTTATATCGCATATGCAGCACATAGAATACATAGTGACTGAATTTGCTATCATGTTTAAATATTCAGAAATAAATAAGTAAATAGCTATGGTGGTCATCTGAGACCACAGAATCATCCATAATGAAAACATAAAATACAGAAGACGAGGAAGCAGTTATTCAGGAAAATCATTCTGATAGTAAAATAACGCACCGGCTTTTGAAGGTAGATATGGAAAAAAGGGTAACTTTTCTAATGAGAAATGCTTTTGATGAAAACCTTAAGGAGAAATTGTCTTTGGGATCAGCAATTCTTTAAGGTGGGACAATTGTCTAGAGTGCTGGAAAACGCGTTTGGGCGATCCAAAAGGAGGAAATTTCGTGTTGACTGGAGAAAATTTTCAATAAACAAAATCGACTACTTAAATCTTAATATCAAACAAATTCACAATATTTAGGTATACATCAGTTATATAAAATATCAATGATGAAAATTGTAGGACCAAGAGTATCAAACTCACAGTTTCTGCTGTTACAATGCACCATGCTTTGCCACTATGCTACGGTACCAGCGAGAGAAAGGTTTGGAATGTCTAGCTGCTTCTTAGATTAGATTAAGACTTTACGCTCGCAGGGCGTCTCTGTTAGCTAACCCGACTACAGTGGAGTATGAGTTAAGTTGCAGGCGCTGTGGATTAGAGAGAGTGAGAGAGAAAGCCAGAACGAATGTGTGTGTGTTTGCTTAGCAAATGGTGCTTGTGGTAAGTTGAGGAGCACGTTCTTCTCTTGGGTCGCCATTTAAAATGAGCGACTAATGACATAAATGTTAGAAAATCAAGTGGTGAAAAACCATGGGACCACACGGAACCGAACGCAAGGTCTCCCAAGTTGCAACGCACTATCTCATAATGATACATTAAAGCTGATTTAATATAGAATTTAACATTCTCCTTTTTGTTTTTCCGACTTAATTTCCAGTTTATTAGAATTTTTCCTTAGCTTTTATAGTCCCTTTTGCTATGCCAATCCTAGCCTTCAATTCTGAGTCAGTTAGTCAATCCCCTGTAAATATACCGGTGCGATAAAAACAAGCATAAATATGTGACCTTTTGAACTTTTATATATCTTTCAGACAATGTTCTGAGAACAAAGATGTCATTTCTTGTTCCAGCATTTTCTCTGAATCCCTTTTGTTCCTCACCGATCTCCACGCTTTGCATTCTTTGGATCAGCATATGTATAATCAGTTTGATCACATGACTTATCACATGAATTGTGCGATGTAACTCACAGTCAAGTGCTCCTGATTTCTTTGATAATGCCATAAAGGTACATTCCTTGAGATCAGGTTGTATTTCTCAAGTCTGGTAGATTTTATTGGATATTTTCGTAAATTCTTCTACCCCGAAATCATTCAAAACTGCAATCATTTCAACTTTGATATCATCTGGGCCAGTAGCTTTATTTCTTTTCTTTTTCGCATTCCTGTTCTGACTTCCAATGATTGTAGCTTTGGGCCATCAAAGTTCTCTCTAATGACTGTTTTTTCTCCCCTGTCATTCTGGAATAGACGCTTGACGTATTCAGTTCATTGAGATAAGCTCTCACTTTCATCCACTGATACTTTCACTTGCCTGGATTTTATACGTCCAGTGCAGGTTTGAACTTGTATATCTATTAGGTCTTTGACCTTTTATACATTGTAAATGTATTTGCAACTCTGTCTGCTTCTATAAGTTCCATTCCTTATTGAATGACTCTCCCTTCGCATCAGACTGATTGTGCGACGTAATTTACAATCAATTTCCCTTCCGTAGATATTGGATGCGCCTTTTTCTCTTTTTATGACCATTACTATCTCAACTCTTCTGTCACCTATGCTATCTTTTTCTCCTCCTTCTTACAGCTGCAATTGTGAGCTTCCTTAAATAAGTTCAATGCGTCAAGTTCTAAATCTTGCATCAATTTTTAACGGCTTTTCACTGAAATGTTGCAATTTTCGTTTGCTTCTGGTATTTCTCTTTTGGGGTGCGGCGTAATCCGTTTCTTGCACCTAGGACATCTGCACCAACTATTCCCCTTGTTACCCCTTTCCTACTTTACTGTTAAAATATCCCATGATAATAATTACTTTCTGTGATTTACCTTCTTCTTTCGCTCTTAAAACTTCCTCATACAGCATTAGGAACAATAGCATTTTAAGAACTTTCTGACGTTCGACGTGTACGTGGAAGATAGATAATATTAGATGTATCATAGGGTGATAAACAGTACCCTATCTGATATTGCCCAGTATCCTAGTAAGGATACTCCTCTTTCTTTGTTTACAAAAATTCCAACCTCCCCTTCTTGGCTTTGACCTCCTTAGTATATGAAAGTATGTTGACTTCCCCGGTGCACTTTACCGCGTTTCACTGACGCCTTGGATATTTATATCCATCCTGATAGTTCTGCTATTACGTTCTGAAGTTTTCCTACCTGTGTCATACTTCGTACATTCCATATTGCTGTTCTTATCTTCTTTTTGTTGCCGCGTTTATAAGGGGGAGGAGGGCTCGATTTAAAATAAAAGGCCTCCATAACCATAGTTAAAGATGGAAATGCAGGAAACAAGTGGGAGGGCCATATCCCCGCGGCCTCGCGTTGCGTTGGCCCAGCTATAGTATCGTGTATTATAACAACATACTGTTATTTATCAAAAGTATATATCTTTAAGAATTAAGGGACGAAAATATCAGTTTTATACGGTGTAAGAGGTTTTTGTTTGCACAATTTGTACTCCCTGTTCTCCACCCAAAGAATAAAAGGTCAGTTTCATGATGCTGGAAACCCTGAATACTGGGAAACCATGGAGGAAGAAGTTTACCTCGTCTAGGCAGGAAGCCATAGAAATAAGAGTACTCCTGACCTAGTTCTCCTATTTCTAAGTGGCAACATAGATTACGAAACTCTCACAATCGTAATCTATGGTGGCAAATCTAGGTTTTAGATCTTTGGCGTCAGCTAATTTATTTTGTGGATGGATAGAGCCTTCGAGCGTTAATTGCAGCGGTAATGTAGAAACATGCGCAGTAGATACTCGTAAGATTCTGATGCTGAAAGAACTGCAAAGGACTTTGTGATTGACGCTGCTTGCGTTTGAGAAGGTTATTATATCTCACACTGGATACTTCATTAAGGGATATTTTAACTTAGTTGGATACAAGAGTTATAGATCTTCAGACATTTCGTCAAGGATTTTGAGTTCTTATAGTATGTTAGTGCTTTTGTTTAACGAATGCTAGACGTATAGCCGAACAGTGAAGATTCGTGTTATTGGCTTTAGAGCTGTTGATCTGAATACAGGCACGTATTATTTTTGTGGGCCATAATTGACTCGTAAGCCATGTACTGTCTACAATGGCTTTTGCCATTGCTATTGCTTCCACGACCAGCACATTTAATGTTATGGACAAACCACTCCATGTTCATGGCACTTTATTTAGTGAGTTTCCTTTTGGAACGGAAGCCTTGTACTATCTGCACGGTGGTGTTCATTGCAGCCGTCGCCCTTATCTGTTACAGCGGACTTGGAAACTGTATCATATTTGCTTCTTGTGAAACTGGAAGTTGATTGCCGATAGACCATTAGCGGCCCACAAGAGCCATTCAGCAGATACTCTCCTGAAGATGAAAATGACGGAATGATCATGTTGCCTAGACAGTAAAGTCAACGTGACAACACTCTCGCCTCTTCTTCGTGCCTGGAGTTGTCGACTGCTTAATCTCCGTCAGTGAAGATCTTTGGATACAAATCTGCACAGTTATTTGTTATTCAACGTCGTGCATGAGGAACGTCTTCGATAAGATTGCTACGATGATATGGCAGTGTGGTGTAAATACTGTGGGATTTTGGTGCTCCTTTTTATGCCAGTTCAGCAGAGGTTTCTTTATTTAGAATGTATTAGTTTTAATTGTCACTCGTTGAATGTAGTTATACTTTCGAGTATAAGTTTATGGCTCCCATCAATAGGTTGGGGTGCTAAGCGCTCCAGTGTTCCGAGACAAAAGAATGTCTTGTCTCTTCCAGGCATGGCGTGCAAGGAGGTTCTGAAAGTGTTAAACAGTTTGGAAGTCATGTATCTATGGTTCGTATCTGCGGTTATTCGATTGCTGTCTTATCATAGCGAATGTATTATACTAGGGTAAGACTGCTTGATTGTGGAGTGCAGGAATCACAGTTAGGGGAAAGTGGTAACTGATTGCAGGAACACCCACACTTGAATTGCATCTCGTAGTCAATGTATATGTAGCTAGTGGACGTATATCTGTTATAGCCCACACCACAACAGCCTTTACAGAAATTAATAGTATGTGTGTATTATCTGGAAGAAGAAATCTTTGCTGTTTGAATTTGTAATGGTGACAGAAAAGTTTGGTTATAGGCCCCTTTTTTTGCTTCAAGTGAAGGTAGCTATGCCAGCATTCAATTTTTTCAGTGCATTATTTAAATGAAAATATGATGGTTCATTGATGTAATCACCATAGTGCTAATACCCCTCTTTTAAAGGTGATAGTGACATTCAGAGACAGAGAAATTCAGATTATAGTTACAAAATGCTATTTAAATTGTTTTAGCTCTATCAATAATTTAGGCATCACCTATACAAACCCGTAGAAGAAAAGGACATAAAACGAAAAAGAAGAAGGACAATGTAGAACTAGTTGTCTTGGCTGGACTATAGGTATACATGAGATTTTGGAGTGGAAGTTTAGTGCATTACTTAAGCCATGAAGTGTGGATGGAACACAGTATATTCTCCCTTGGTACCTGTAGTAGTGCAGTAAAGTAACTTCTGAATCAATTTTACTTTTCTGTCATCTGTGCGCATGTTACTTAGTTTGATGAAAATCTGTTATTGCAGTGACAACATGTTGTGGAATCTAATGGAATAGTTTGAGTTTTAGAGTTGACCAATGGTTACAAGAGACAGCTGAACTTTGGAAAGGCTCATTTCTATTCCACGAGGGAGAGAATCCTAAAACAAAATGATTGTGTGATGATGAAAGGTGTTTACAAGATTCAAACTTTATTCCTTTCCACTCTACCATCTTAGCATTGGTCATTTTACTTTTTTCTGTAGCTTTTTGTTCACATGGTCTTTTCTACTCTGTTTCAGCTGATCCTTGATAAAATGCAGCACAAGTTAACACTGTAACTAGTCATGTGAAATGCATTGCACCTGCTGGACAGTGCATGTATATCTGCTGTTGTCATAGGTTGGGTCAGCAGTGCTTGGGACCTAACAATGTATAAAATGTATTGACTAGTTTCATAGTTCATTTAGGTTTAGTAGTGTCTACAAGTTGCACTGTTTTTCAAGAATTCTTTAAGTAGGTATTGTTATCAGTTGTGTAAACTAGTCTTGACAGCCAACATATGCAACAAGTGAAGCATGTAGTAGTTGGTTATGGGACTGACTCTCAGTTCAGGTATGGGTTAGAATTTCTGATGGCAATTAATAAGTTAATGGTTGGGGTTATTTTGCAGCAGTTGATTATCACAGATTTATACTAGGTAAATGTTGTGAAAGTGCTACAATTCTAAAGTTTAGATGTCTTAATATACAGCTGTGGTATTTCAATAGATAAGAAAGTGCCTTGACTGTTTTTGTATTTTTTTCTGAAATAGAGACCAGCAGGGATTCTTAAAGAGAGGTGCAGGAATTTTTAGCATTGTAGAGTGATGTATCTAAGGGGTACTGTTTACAAACTGCCGTTGTTTTTGCATCACAAAAACTTGTGGTTGAAGCATAAGTTCACATAGAATTTCTGTCAGTTAAGGGAACTCAGTACTGCTTATTTTTTAAGCAGTTCCTGTAACATTCTTCAGTTGTTACTGGAATTATAATTATGGTAACATTCAAAAAAGCTTCTGTTTTGAATTGTATGTGCAAAATTTTTTAAATTTTCAAAGGTTGCCCTTGTAAGGGTTCATTTTAATCTTGTATGAGGCCCACAGGGGAATTTAAATGTTCTTTAAAATTGAACTAACAGAGGGCCTACACATTCAGAGTGTGGCATTTGCATATGCCCATTTGATTGTATAAGACCATTTATCCCAATTCAGTCAGATTTTTAATGTGCCAAGTTTATGTTTTGGTGAAAAATTGGAAAGTTGATTTTTAATTAGTAACTATAAGGATAGATTAGTGATTACTGGCAGCTTTATGTTTCATGTCTAGCATTGGTAAAGTGTAGCAAAAACACTTAAATGTGCTTGTCTTTGCAACTTACAATGGTGACATTGGCAACAAAAGTAGCACAGGTGTTCAGTTGTTGTAAGTAACTAACCACATCTCCTATAATTGCTGGTAGACATTTGAGACAACTTGTAAGGATGGAGGACTGAGGAAACCCCATGTCAACCAAGTTATGTTGAACTTGAGACTCGGTCAGTTTGTAATATAAATTGAGTATGATGTTGACCATGTTGCTGTTATGAATAGGCAAGTATGAATTGTACCATACTCTGAGACCCTGTGGCAATAGGTAACAGTACCATTAAAAGTGTCATGATGTGAATCATGTTGGTAACTTGTGAATGGAGCATGTATCATTTTTTGTGTTGATGAAACTGATGAAGGTAGTGAAATATACCGACTGTCTGAATCTCAACAGTCGTATGAGATCAAATAAGTTGCTGGGCAGCAAATTGATCTTTGATTATCACTTTTAAACAAAATTTTACATTTCTTTAAATACACATTCCTTATTATTCCTCTCAGAATGATTGCAAGGATGATTCTGTGAATTATTCATGTAATGGTTATCTAGATAAAAAAATAATGAGAGTTTAAACCCGTTCGATAGTATGCCATAAGAAGGAGTAGATCCGGAAAAGTGTTCTTCTGCTTCAGCCATACTCCCTATATATAACTTCTGATGCAAAGGAGACAAGTATTTTACTTTACTTTATTCAAGTACAAGGCACTTGTGAATGTATGCATAAAGCTCACTGTGTTCTACAAGGTGTAATTTCATACCACTGGTCTTATATTTTTATCAATATCAATAGATAGTATTGCTAAGTAACAATGGAGCACTTTCACACAAGTGATTTATATTATAATGTTAACTATCTATTAATCTACCCTCTCTCCTTTGTGTTTACTTCAGTGGGTGGCCATATATGGCCAGTGTGTGGAATATCTTATCTTTTTCTTAAATTTGAGTTTCCAGGGTAGGCACATGCTCATGTGTATGGTGCTGTTGTTAGTGTAAAGTGCGTTTCAGAGTAATTGGTTTGTTTTATCTATGGATTTGTTTGATATTCTTCTAACTAGGTAAATGAAACAGTACTACAAAATGTTATTCTGTACTACTACATCTACTAATTAACTTTGTCTTTCTTTTAAAGAAATGACTTCGTTGTTCTGTGTCAGTTTTCTACCAGTAACACACATAACTTCCAAGATCTTTGTGTTCCATGTCAGAATCTTATTTATAGTAGGTTGACTTACAAAATAGAGTACATGATTTTTGGTGTATTGAAAATTGCAGTTAACATGTGGTATTCTTATCCTATAATAATGAGGAAGGATGTTAATAAACTGCCATTAGATTTTAATGTAGGATCAGTATATAATTATGTAATTTGGGGCTGGAGATCATGTAAGTATTGAGAGGCAGTGTTATATGTCATCTGCTTCATTAAGACACCAGTACTTGAAGTATGATGAGTATTGTGGCAGTAGATCAAATTACAATTTCAGTAGGACATCACTGTATCACATATTCATGGCCTCGGCTCAAAGCAAACAGAGGTGCAATGTGACATAATTGCATACATTGTAAAGTATTGTTTATAATGAATTGCCCAGATTCAAAATCCAAGATGTAGAAATGAGGATACTATTGTGTCATTCTTGATTTCACTCCTCAGCTAATCTTCCTTGACTTCATTTTCAGAAAGTAGCTTATTTGTTGAAGAGATGTATAATATAGAACATGTTAGATCTTAGAATTGCAAGGTGATATTCGTATAGTTGAAGTACCGGTAGCAAAATGGTACAAAGTTCATTAAATGGAAAGGTTGTTTTCTGGAGGTTGTTTTAGAAATAGTTGTCACAGTATCACAAATGAACTGGTAAATTCCATGATAGATACAAAATATGGGCAGATTTGGGTGACATACTCTAAGAAGTTTCTGGTGGGAAGCTCCCAACATCAAGTTCTCTAGGGCATTTTAATGGGAAGAAGGAAGGCAGAGGCGCACTATGTCTTGCTTAATATCTAATAGACAACTCCGACAATCTGTTTGAAACTCTCTGCCTTTTCATAACCTGGAGGATTAAGAAGATTCTTGTGGAACACTATCTAATGATGATGTCATCTATACCCCTGTGGGTGGTCGTTGGCAAAGGATGCAAAACGTGAAAGAATAAAAACGCAGAAATACAAATCATGTGTCTATATGGCAAGGAAAATACATCTTTCAAGCAAGGAGATATGAAGCGAATTTGAAGCTTAGATGGTCATCCTTTTTGCTGAACGGATTGTATTGCCCCTAACTACCGGCTGTATTATAACGTGATCGTCTCCAGCAACATAAACAGAAGGTTCTTCGAGTAGCAATCGGATAAAAGAGAGATTGACAGAGTTAGCAATAACAAAGACTGGCCTATTAGCATTGATGTTTGTATAAGAAAATGCATCATCAATCAAACGGAGTAGTTTAGAAGGCAATCTAATATATCTTAACTGACTAAACCTAGGCATCACATCACAATGGCGTTATAGAGGTCTGTACGGGTAATTAAGGGAAGGATTTCCCTTTTAAAAATACAGTGGTATCGATCCATTAACGCGATTGAAGATATTCATTGCGTTGTATTAAATATATAGAAATCACAACAAGCAACAGACATGAGGTTCGAGATCCAGGGTTGTTCACAATTTCCCGAGCGTATGGCGGCGTCTGTGAACAACACGAGAGGCAGAAAACGTGTTGCCCATACATGCATATTCGTCTCCTCTCCTGCCAACTTTTCGCGGAAGCCTTTTCTTCTTCACTCCAGATATTTAACTATGTTCGGTGCCCAGTGAGAACTGTTGCCAAATGAATCCACGATTTAGCGCAATTATTACAATTCGTACCACAAAATATGCTTCAGTTTATATTTCAATTACAAGCAATGCGAGAGATCTGTCAAACCTTACCCATACTATCGATTGAAGTAACTATCTCACAATGATAAAAAACTGTAGCTCACGGGGGGGGGGGGGGCGGTTAGCCGCACCCGCCCCGTGAAATAAGAAAAAAAGGAACTGGCAGGGGGGGCTAGTCGTG
>JAAAKL020004352.1:0-21167 GCA_010016065.2 Carybdea cf. marsupialis auct. non (Linnaeus, 1758) | reverse complement strand
ATAAAATAAAATGAATTAATACAGTACAATATTACAATAAAGTGCTACTACAACCGCGTTTTCTCTACGCCAAAAGTAGCGTTTATCTATTTAGACGCTGTAAAAAGGAATTGGATCATCCAAATGCACATGCGAAGAGGAATTTAACGGTGTGTTGACGCATCGCGCGTTAAGTTTTACACGTTTAAAGGGTATTTAAATGATAGGGCGTCTTTCCCGTCAGCATTTCTAACGTATGGTTTTTAGTGCCTTTCCCCTTCACTGATGCTTTATCAACTACACGCTTCTTTACTGCTCTTAATTCACGATTGTTTGTCTCTATTTCCTCGTCAAACAGAGTTTGTCAGTGCCCTATCGACAATTCGTAAAATTGTTTCAGATTGAAGAAGTCTACGATCCAAGCAGGAGAGAGAGGCCCCATTTACGACTGGCATTTCTCTTCAACGACATGATACTCGTACGTATTTTTGAAATAGGATTACGGAAATGTAAGAATGTAGTTATCAAGTGCATGTCATGTTTTCAGCCATGTGTGGACATATGGAGCCATAAGCTATTGATGGTCTTCACCCAATACCTGGTGAAGAGCAGAGGCATCGGAGAGGCACTGCGCGTTAGGTTTGCCTGCTCGAAAGGAGGTTGCAATGCTACATTCTGCGAGACGGTACTAAACGCTATTGCACGCCTTTACACATTGTAACTTTATTACACTCGGCTGGAGTGCACCATACCTTACTAAGCCGTACCATAATACGCCATATCCTACAGAATACTATACCATACCATACTATACCACACCATACTATACCACATCATACTATACCATGCCATACTATACCATACCATACTATACCATACTATACTATACCATACCATACCATACCATACCATCTCACAACGACAGCTTGTTTTGATGTAGTGGACTATACTATGCGTTCAGGTTGTATTGTATCACTGTTAACCACGTAGGTTTTAACCGCCATACGGTAGGTGTTATTACAGTGCACTTCACAACATTTTTACGATTTATCTGTAATAGTTGCAATGCTCCACTTAAATAAAGAAAGAAACTAAGGTTTCTTTCTTCCTCTAGAACTAAAGCTATATTCTATTAAGCATTGTTTTAGAGAAAGAAGCATTTCATTATCTGTAACTGCTGCTGCTTCAAGTATAAGTGGGAAGAAATATACGCTATACAGTTTAGTGTCTATAGTTGATCGATTTTAGCACCAGGCGTCTGCATACTACAGCGTCAGCAGGATTAGAATCAAAGAGTAGCATGGCAGGTGCGCATTACTTAATTGAAAGAAGAGCTGTAGGACTGCCTCAGCCTGTAAATCTCACCACAGGATTTCTCATTTCGACCATCAAATGTTGAAGAACTAAGCACCGGATTTGTCTTCAAGGTCAAGTTAAGCCTTTTGATAAAAACAGATTAGGAGTGGTCTTTGACATTCACAATACACATGACGAAAGTTGCTCTCATTTAAGTGACTACTTAAAAATCTTAGGTGAGCAATCTGGAGAGCCAATACGTATCATGGTTGATGTACTACTGATTTTGGTCGGGAGAAAACCACGACATCTCATTTTGGCATTCTGTACATTCTGTTGCCACAACCACATTGTGTAGCTTTGCTAGTTTTTATTTAATCCAGCGTCCTCTGCCTCTCGCTGAATTTGTTCTATATTGTACGCTCTATCGCTGTGAAACATTTATGATCGTCAGATGTAAAAAAGCCCTGATATCAATAGAAAATGTCACGTACGTGAGCTCATTGATGATGCATTTCTTATTTATCTGGTATCTTTTCAAAACCTCCTTTTCAAATCCTCTCGTCTTTAGGACATTTTTGATTTTGTACTGGAGGAAGTAATGATAAGAATCGATGATTAGGTAAACTACCTGTTTTTTAGAGTGGAGGCTTGCTTCTAGTCTAACGTCTAATTCAATAAAACTTAACGCATGTAACGTTGTTATTTTAGCAGATTTTTCTAACTTTTTTCGTAGTAAAATGTCTTGCACGATATTAGAGTAGAATTAGTTGTTCTTGAGTCTTTCGCTTTAGTGTTGCTGTTATATTGTTCACAATAGTTAAAATTGCTGTTGCTCAATATAAAAGGAAATACGCAGTATTTTGATCTCCTCGTTACTTATCATATCATTTATCCCAATAGCTTACAAAAGCTCGAGGAAGTGCAGGCACTGGCAATGGTCATATATACAGTTACAAGTCTTCGTATTCTCTTCTTGGGACAAAAATATCACCATATTCAAGTGAATGTAAGTTCATTGCGCTGGTTTTAGACGCTTTGTAGGATTTACATATCTATTTATTTGGATCAAAGAAGCATATGGAAAATAGGAATTTGTACGACCCGAAAAAACGGCCCGAAAATTTGTTAACACATTCACACCATTTTGTTTACTGTTATTTTGTGTTACTGATGAGGTATTAGCCTTACAAAGTTTCGTATCTTTTACTGACTCAATTTTAGTCTGGGCTGCTGATTTGCTTATAATACGTAGCCCAACATTACAGGAAGAATTTACACATCTGACCATTTTCAAACTATTAATTTCAGAGAGCAATATAAGAGCC
The DNA here is from genome assembly GCA_010016065.2 of Carybdea cf. marsupialis auct. non (Linnaeus, 1758). Classification (NCBI taxonomy): domain Eukaryota; kingdom Metazoa; phylum Cnidaria; class Cubozoa; order Carybdeida; family Carybdeidae; genus Carybdea; species Carybdea cf. marsupialis auct. non (Linnaeus, 1758). Next base: position 18,564 of record JAAAKL020004352.1, on the reverse strand, counting down.
CTAAAGTGTCCCTGGGAAGGGATATATGCTAAGTAATAACATCAATGCATCAAAGCGTTGGCAACTGCCCCGAAACCTTTTTCGGTTTTGCCTTGCCAATTTCTGCCTTTTTTACGGAAAATTTCGACCACGTCTCTAACACTAGATTACGGAAAATTTCGACCATATCTCTAACACTAGATTACGGAAAATTTCGACCATGTCTCTAACACTATATTACGGAAAATTTCCACCACGTCTCATAACACTAGATGACGGAAAATTTCCACCATGTCTCTAACACTAGATTACGGAAAATTTCGACCATGTCTCTCACACGGAAAGTTTCGGCCATGTCTCTAACACTAGATGACGGAAAATTTCCATCATGTCTCTAACACTACATGACGGAAAATTTCGACCATGCCTCTAACACTAGATTACGGAAAATTTAGGCCACGTCTCTAACACTAGATAAACTGTGACAATTTATTCTTGATATGAATTAAATAGCCTATACCTTCATAAAGGCGAAAGTACAAAACATTTCTCCCCATTGATTCCCGCCTGACTGAACTTAAATTATTTATTACATATTGATGAAGAGAGACGTACTTTACTTCGATGCTTTACGTATTTTCTAGAAATCCACGTTGGAGAATCTTCGTAGACCTTGATCATAATTAGGCGCTTCCCACTAACAGGAAGCTTATACCACATTGCTACTATAGGGCCCTTATTGACAATAAGGTTACCCTGTATAAATAAATATTATTATTGTCATTACGTTACTTAAAACAAACCAATCACATTTTGATTTGACCATTAGTAGAGCTAGTGATGGCGAGTTTATCTCTGACTGTATGAAAGGCAGGCAAGAGAGCTTATGTAGCTTCTTGCATAGATAGCTGCGCTTCTATTCTACATCAAATGCAGAACCTGGTCCAGAGAGAGAAAATACTCATTCACGTTATGTGAAACGTAGCATGAGAGGGGAGTAAATAACCCTAGCCAGGATAGGACGAGACCCCAGTCTGGATTAATTTTTACTTTTCCCTCTCTTAGCCCCCGGCCGATGGAAAATCTACATTTATGTTTATACAATGCTCAGTACTCATGCAGAGACACATGAAGACACAGTCATGAACTATATAGTATAGAACTCATTTAACGTGAATTAGTCGATGCCGAATATAAAAATAAAATACACACAAGAACTTAAGCCAGCATAAATATTTAGGAGAATGTACGTAACATAATTTTAACTACGTCACTTATCACGGAGCTTCATTTCCGCAGATTACCCATTCGGAGCACTGCTGATGGGGAAAATCGACCAAAAGGTATGCCTTCACACACACTTGAACGCTATCTACAATTCCAGGTTTAATTGTGCGTTGTATTCTTGTCAGAATTAATACCTCATGTTCAATAGCGATGGAGGTGTATTGTCACATAGGGCTGTTGTTTATAGTTCCTACCGTTACGTATTATCGGGAACACCTCAGGTAAGGGCAATTGTTTAAAATATTCGGGAGGGTCATCATAGAAGCCTGACTATTTTACGAAGAATAACACGCACCAAACCGACAATGCAACGAAACCATGTTCTTGGGATGGTAAATCTTGAAGCCGCTCCAAGAATTTAACTTTATCTTAAAATTTGTTTTGTGTGATAGTGATAATCCTTTTCCAGTTGAGAGCACTTAGTGTTCAAAATTATTTTTATTTGGCCGTCTTTTAAAGAGAAGCTCGTAACGATTCAATTACGACACCAAGTGAAAACTGTATGCCTGTCTGTCTTGGTATAGTAGAGTGTTATACAGAACCATGCACGTATAAGGTCTTGTTTATATAATTTTTTTTCTTTGTCTAGTTGCATAAGATATTCTTTAATTGTTACTGCTGGTATGTGAGAGGCTGCGTATGGCGTAGAAAAAACGTTAACTCGTTGATGATTGTATTTAGCATAACACTATTGAATACACTTAAAAGGTAGCCTCCCCCCATCTCTAGCATCATATAGGTTTAGCATATAATATCCAATACTTGTTCCTGCTCCTGCTCCTGTTCCTGCTCCTGTTCCTGCTCCTGTTCCCGCTCCTGTCCCAGCCCCTGTTCCAGCTCCTGTTCCTGTTCCAGCGCCTGCTCTTGCTCCTTCTCCTGCTCCTGCTCCTTCTCCTGCTCCTTCTCCTGCTCCATTACCTATGACTAATGTTCATACGATACCACTAAGCCTTCTGTTCAGGTCGCGCTCCCTGATGTCGTTTACTGCACAAATATTATCATATATTTGAAGCCTCAGGCAGAGAAAATTGCAATATCACAATACGTGATGATAGTCGAGTGCCATTATGATGTAACAACTCACTGTGTATAGCAATGTAATCCAAGAAATATAAACCATCGGTGCCACTTGTGAGACTGTTAATATGCAATTACTATTATTGTTATTAGACATCATTGCTACTATATGGATACAAATCAATAGTTTAACCTTCATTCTCCGATCATTGCTACTAATTTTAATTCTTATCATTTTCGTTCCCAATACCTAGATGATAGCATGCTTTCAATTAAAAGATGACAAAACAAGGAAAGCGTTCATCGAAGAAGTGGATGAATATATTCGAGAGGTATACTACTTAGTTGTAATGTCAATATGTATTGTTGTATGTACAAGACCTCGAGCAGTTTCCTACAGAAAACCGTCTATGACAAGTAGAGACCCCCCACCCTCCGGTTGAAATTTTTAAATAGATAAGTCAACAAACAATAAGTAAGGAATGAATAAATGCACGCGATTCCCCCTCCCCCGTAGTTCCTTTATAAATAGTGATGGCCATACTGTTGAGACTTCAAGACGCAGCAGTACCAGCTCATTTTCATTTCATTCATTTGCACAATCTTACCAGTGTCCATATGCATATGCAGGATAATAAAGGCTTGCAGGTACGAAAAGTAGGTTTATAGACGGTGACTCACACCTGAAGAACAGTCACCCGTTCCACAGTGCAATGTGAATTTGGGACACACTTGATTTCAGTGAACCGTCACTACAGCCGTTGATCAGAACCATGTTGCAACTGTGTTTTAATTCGAGTCTTAGGTGACTATCATGACTGTAAAACTCAGTCATTCTCTCTGTTGTAATGCCTTCCTGTCTCTGACAGACAGTCTGTTTCTCTTCTTTTCAAATCTTTCGGGATTTGTGGCCCACTAAACACCCCCTTTACATGTCGCTACCTCGGCATTTTAACTAATCGGTGAGCACAAAGTGGTATTAAAACAACAGAGGTCGATTATTACGACAGTGTCAGTCCTTTATCGTTTTCTGATAATCGTCAAAGTGCTAATAATACACAAACTAGTTTTGACTTTTCTATCACAGAAACTAAAATGAGTTCCTGGGTTTCAAATTACCATGTATAATTCCAATTTCTAAATCACATGGAAAGTGAGTTTTACCCTTTTGACACAATTTTTGTGGAATTAAATGTGCCCACTAATATCTTCAAAATACCCCCGTCGGCGATGAATCTCACCCCGTTGGGACCTACCACTCAGACACACTGGTCTACCCGGTGGGTTGCCAGTCGTCCGTTATATAAATGCTACGGACTAGCTGACGTATTAAGGAGAAATGGTATTACAACTACGTTTAAGTCACCTTTCTGTGAGATTCCTTTGGGAATTCTTCAACATGACCGTCTGAACTTTTAATATGGTGCGATTTGGCAGATCACTTCATCGTTTAAGAGACATTTATTTTTATCAGATGGTTATTTTTATATTTAAATTTTAACCTTTCTCTTCTTGTGAAGCCTCGTCAAATACATGCAGCCTCAGAATGGCGGGGAAGCAAAATACGAAACCAAGATAAGCTCTAACCTGTGGCTACTCATTTAAGAAATTTTTTAACCATTAAGTAGGAAGGTCTTCGTAAGAGAAGATATCATGTTTGGAATTTCACAACGGGCTAATATTGTCTTCTTATTTTTCTTTGCAGACAAATGGTTTAGAAAATATACGAATTGGTAAGTGCTTCCATTTGGTCTATAAATCTATACGTTTAGTTAATGCATTTATACGCTGTAGTAGACGCGAATTTCGGAAAGGCAGAGAATTGTTTGTAATCTCGACAGCATTCTATACTTTCGTAATCGTCGACTGACTGAAACCGCCCAGTTCTTTATGAAGCTAACAGGCTTTTTAGCCAAACTGAATTTTAAATTTTCATTTGTGAAGCGTCACACAATCAGTGTCGGAACGCAATTCCATTTGCTATTGCTAAATATTTCCAACACCACTACGAATACTTCCGTCTTTACAGTCTAACTCTCAGATCATCCTGATAGTAATCATGTTTAGGCAACTTTATCCGATTTGACAGAAATATTGCTCACTAATGTATTGACTGTGTTCCCGGAGAGTTTTCAGGACCTACTGCAACATAGAGATCTAGGGCGAAATTGTTGGCTCATCGATTGCCCAAGGAAAAAATGTTACCATGAGGCAGGAGCCTAACAGTGATACATAATCTACAGCAGCGTTTTAGAAAGCAACTCAATTGCCATTACACTCCGTTACTAAGTAGCTTATTGGTGAATGCTAATTCCTTGCGAAAGAAAGATTGTGAGGCACTCGCACCATATTTTTATTGTAGAAATTTCGTCTCCAGGGCTTATGCAAGTAGCTCCGCACGTCAAAGTCGAAGGAAATAAATTGAGCCTTAACAGCACGAAATGAAATAACCTTTAACTCATTTCAGCTGGCATTATTTTAAGAAAACCCCCAAACAATAGCTTCGTTGGTTAATTGGGGATGTTTCCCAAATATTTTGGGAAGTATTTATTTCTCATAACTGTGTCTACGCCTCTGTTCCTTGGGTTAACTTCTTTTATTGCTAGTACGTAATGTTTTCTCTCTCGGATGGAATACCGTTCATGTTTATGGTACAGTTAAATCCTTTAACTCCATGGGCCCCGGGTCAATGTTTGACCAAAGTGAATTTATCAAGTCATGGCAAATTTCAAGAATAGGATATAGTAGTTAAGGTAAAGCAATTCTTTCTTTAGCAGAGGGTAGGGATTGAATAGCAGGACGAAGTATCATAAGAACCTGCAGTCGTTCACTTAGATATGTTTTGAATGTCAGGTTGACTGAACTTCATTGTAGATTCTCTTTAAACTGATACACTTATAAGTTTGTTTGCTTTGTATTCATTGTTGATTAATAGCAGTACTCCAAGTGGCTTGGCCATAGGATTTTTGACAAACGGGTTCATTCGAAGGAACATCCTTCATGTCTTTGTTAGTTTTAGTCAGTCCAAAAATGTCTGATAAGGTCTCGTTATCGCTAATAACTAGCTGATTTACTTATGGATCAACCCTCGGCAGAACCTTATCATCCAAATGTCACGTTTGCGTTAACTGTGGTAAAGAGTAGAAGTGAGTGGAATATTTCAGGAAAGATGCGAAAGGAAGTTTTGCAAAGATAACCTACTTCTTCCTTTGTAGTGGTCTTTACTCGAGCGCATGCGCAAACCGTGCGGGGAAAAGCTGTACTCTTATGGATGACAAGGTTTGCAGGTCCCGTGCAATTACTTTATGTCTGAAGTGGCAAATGTTATTTCTGTTCTGGGTCAGAAATGTGCATCAGAATGGATGTAGTAATTTGTCCTGGTTTGATATCGCTTTCCAGAGTGCATAGTTCTACTAATCAGAAGAATGAACGAAGACGGGGGAAACAACACGGTTTGAAATAAATATATCTTTCGGGTTATGTATGGTTCGAGTTCCAAGTAATTTTGGTCGGATTTATTCAAGGGACGGAAGAAAAGCGTTTGAGATAGTAAAACTTTGAGTTTTTCGGTTTTCAACTCACAAGCGTATTTGCATTCCTGATAATATAATTTTGTTTTCAGGAGACTTGAATTTTCGTTAATAATTTTATCCATCAATTAAATCTTGAGCTGTTCCTTTACTAATGATATTGTCGGTTTCTTTTTCACATTAGCTTTAAGCAAAGCGAATCAAATTTCTGCGAATAAAGGATTCCGAGGTCAGTCGAGAAACGCAAAAACACAGAAACAGGGCAAGGATAGAAAGAGTAGGAACAGTTTGACGGAATTCAGTGTTGGTAGTTCTTTGGAAGCCGAAGATCTGTCGAGTGTTAAAGCAAGATCTACTTCAATGACAAATATATCCGAACCTTACTCAGGTAAGAGATCAGTCGACAACTCAATTGTACAATTATTATATTGATTAATGCACCTATTTATACACGCAGAAGCTGTTTGAAAACATGTTGGCAATTTCTTATTCGTCTTTATATTAAGTATGTAAAGACACATGTAGTGCTGATTTGAATGGGTTTATTTATTGTGGCAGTGGTAGTGCTCTCTTATCATTGAACACTCATGGAACGTCGAAATTTACTATCTGAAATCTGATGTAGCAGTTGTTCGTATAACTTAATGATGACTTTTTATTGTTTTATTTAATTCACCGTCAGTAATATAAATTGCATTCCCTTCTTAAATAAGTTGAAAACAAAAATACTCTGAGACGGAAACAGTCTGTAAGATTGGTTGTAGCCGTTCTGCTAATGATGACTGCTTCGACAAGAATGATAATTCGCATTTTTAGTGTGGAACAGCAATGCAAGGTTTCTTCCGATATTTTCCTACGAATCTTACCTTTCGGTACAAGTATCCCAAAACTAAATCAGGGTAATTGTTGAGCTATCGTTATCACATTCATTCTTATGTTCACATATTGCGGTAGTTGTTCGACGAGTTGAATAGCAGACATTAAGCAGATAACATAGTGACCCGGTAGACAGATGATCGAATTCGGTACCTTGGCGTTCTTGATGAGTTCCTCTACCGGATGGGCCATTGGATTTATCAATCCATACAGGGAGATATCTCCATATACAGTACGCCGGGTATTTCCCTTATCAGCAGTGATATGGCTTCTAAAAAGCCAGAATTTAACCTCACCTAGGAGTGATGGTTCGTGAAGTATACGACTTCTACACCAAGAGTTCTGTGTATTGTTGGCAGTGGATACCTTCAGCTTGTTGTTTTATATGCCTAAAATGCTCCTTTCTTGCGCAATAAGCAAGCTTGGTATTACAAGAGCATGCTACAATGCTATTGTAAGACGATTTCCTTCCTTGGAATATCTATTACACGTCAAATGGAAAAAGAACGTTGCTCATCGACAAAAATATGGCTTATCAAAGTATAGTTACGTTTGTCAGAAGTCGCAATTATCACTTTTTTCTATCTATTAGCTTTTATCAAGTGCAATTATCCATTGTCATTTCAACAACAGCCAGTATTGAGAGTGTATGAGGTATGAGATTTTAAGACACACCTATAATGCCACCAAGGGCCGTATCAATGATATTTCCTGAATCTGAGAGTTTTTTTCTTTCAGCTACTGAGAATTCCGTGGAGCCCCGGTGAATTTCCTTTAAGCTGAAGCGATAGATTTTTTGGTATTGATGGTCCATGTGAGCAGTAGAACTTACACGATGACATCATGGTTTGAGAACACATGGAGTGTTGGCCTATTTGATAGTTGGGCATCTCTCGGTTCATGTTGAAATTTCGTCGTGTGTCAAGTTCGAACCTAATACATAGTGTTTTCTTATTTACTTATTCGAAAAAGCCACGTTTAATTTCATTTCTCTTCACCCCATCCAAAGAAAATGTCTCAAAAATTGTGAAGTCTATCAGATGGTGTTATGACAAAGGAATCAATTGTGGTAGACACGGTCGGCTGGGAGAGACCGAACTCATGGGTGATTCCAGTGTGAAAGTCATTAACTACAAGGTGTCTTATGGCGACCATCAATTGGATCACGAAACGTTTTCTGCGTCCCTGAGCAGTCCTTTCTATTGAAGGACGAAGTTTACCGGAAGTTTATATATTCCAACTCGGCCGAAATGAAACCAGCGATGTATTTCAATACCAGTTAATTCAACAAGTGGATTGAAAAAATTTCTGTACGTTTGCCTCTTCCTATCGATTGCTCAGCGTTCATTCCAACAGCCATAGTAGTATTCTTTCTCGTAATGAAAGCTAAAAGTTTAAGTAGCTGCATACACCGCAAGTCCACCTCAGCTGTAATAGAATGACACTTGAAGCTGCGGTAAATTTGTTCCCAAAGTGAAGGGGAAAATTTGCCCGCTTTATTAATATCAGATTCCCTGTAACTTTGAGAAATTGCCTCGAGCTGATGGGTATTACTTGCAGCTCAAGGATGATAAGATCAGCCCCAGGAGCCACGTCGAAGACGTAAACACGCCCCAAGGATGAGATTATGTGGTGGATGGGGTCACTAAGTCTTGTCACAGTTCAGTGGAAGGATTAAGCACTTTTGGACTTGGGAATAGGCGAAGACAGTCTGACGTCACCTACCCCCTACCCCCACCCCCCATTAAAAAAATCCCAACAAACCAAACACACCCCATTATACCATACAATGTAGGGTTCAGTTACATGGTAGCGGAAAGCTTTTCTTTCTGATACCCGCAGCAAGTTTGGTACCAAGTCTGCTTTCACAGAGTTCGTTCACTCTGTACCGAACAGTTTAGATTCCTGTTGCCGATATCTAATAGCGATATTTTGACTATTATTCCTATGATTCCAACAACAACTGTAAAATAGAGTTTTCTGGGTAGAATGTCCACCCTTCCCCCTAGACAGCTTTAAGCTAATCAGTTAAATGACACCAAAATAATAGTGTATCGAATACCACCTTGTGCCACTCCCACTAGCGGAACAGTTCGGTACCGGATAGATATAAGATGTGAATGTAAGTGCAAAGCCTATCTGGTATCAAAAGCTATGCGTTTCAAAAGCCCAATGGAAACCTGTTTCACGAAAAGATATGTAGAATATAGGTATATTTGAAGGATTATTGCACAACAGTTTACAAGTAATTTGTGCTCTCATCATTGCACATTACTAAACCATAGTGCAGTACATCCTCGTTTATCCGAACCCCTGAACTTAAGTTGGGAAATCCTGTTTGGGTGGGACACAAACTCAGGATAAACGAGGATGATGTTTGGATGATGACGTTCGGTAGCATGTGTACGGCTCAATTTGGAATTGAAACCGTTTGTTGAAAGTTTAATTTAGCCTCGTAATAGAAATGAAGTTAGTGTCTTAGAATCTTCCAAAAGATGACGTTAGTAATATCCCTTCCAGGTTTTTTCAGAGTTTCCTTTTTCTGACAAGGTGATGAAGACAGCAACACATGTGAAGAAGTGATACGCCAAAAGTGAAATGGTTATTTGGTAACGTTTCATCTACACAGACTTCCTCGGTTCTATGGAAAATTCCGATTTAAGGCAAGAACTTAGTATTTGGGGTATAGTTAAAACAAGACTTCTCCACACCTACCTGCACCCTTCCCCGCCCACAGACCATTTTATTGCCTTAGTATATTTTACAGCGTTAAAAATTAGCCTCTCATCATTTTATTTATACAGACAGTGAATCAGACCCGGGTTTGAGAAGGACTAATAGCTCGACATCGTTGGACGCCGTATACCTAACAACAGTAAGTCAACTCGATGATCTTGATTTCTTGTGTTTTTCTGGAATTTCGGTTTTTTGTTTGCAGAATGTGTAATAGGAGGTACGCATAGATAGGCTTAGTGCAGATTGTAAGATAGTATGGTTATATTTTTCCATGATGAATATTGTTAGAAAAAGAAAGACCTAGTTGAGAGACAAGGTAGCGTGGAGCTTTGCTACGTTTCGTCGGTTTCTTAAAGTAGATAAATGTGTTACATTTGTAATTACTTGCGCTACTTTACATACTATAAAAATAAATTTATGATAACGAAAGAAATTTAATAGCCACCAGAGTTATTTTCGAAGTTTAAATAAGACATTGTAAGCTCTTTTATGGTCCTTGCACTAAAGAAGTTAACATGTGTGTACTCATACTGGTACTTTTAAATACTTTATAGCTATCAGTAAAATTGAAATAATGGCCTGATCTCTTTTGTGTTTTGTAATTGCTTGGCAACTCATTCTGTAACCCTACATAGCAATATTCAAATAGGATTTGAAACACGACTTCGCCATACTGCAGCATGTGCGCTAAAGTGGGAATGTGTTTGTGTTATAGTCAAGAAACGATCATCTTAGGGTACATACTGCAATGGAGGGAATTTCTAGGTTTCTTTTGGGGTTTTTTGTACTGAAAGTTGCATGCATACGACGTCACCTTCAATAACCTTTACAGTGAAGCAGGATGTGTTCCCCAGCCATTTGACAGACATCATCGGCGTTGAAAACCCCAGATGATTACTTATTATTGTCATCTTGTCAAACTTAAGCATCATATATCACCAGATATTCACCCAACGTAGTTAGTGTGACGGGAAGCTCATGTTTCAGTATCACACCCCTGCTCATTGTTTTATTTAACGATCGTTTAAAACACGTTCATTGATTCACGAACATTTCATACAGTCATTTTTCAGTTTGCTCTTTTACCGGCACTGAAGACGTAGTGTATTTTGCGTAAACGATCTCCAGTTACCCGCACCTTGTTACAATATTTCTTTGAGTTATTCCACGTTGAATGTCGTAAGTGTTTCGAATATCATATTCCATGAGCTAACGCAGTATTATTCAGAACAAATCATGGAAAACATGTCATAGTCGAACAGCTCCATACATCACCAACAGGGCCGGTTTTTGCACATTCGTGGTTGCCTTCAATGGATGTTTCGAAAGCCGTCTTCCTCATCTACCGAAGAACTCTTGTCTTGTTTTCAAAGCATTTTTATAGTGATTCAAACAGTGTTGTGACAGCGTTCATAGTAATTTTTCACAGCAATTCATGGCATTATTCATAATAAATCATAGCATTGTTCATAGCAATTCATAGCATTGTTCATAGCAATTCATAGCATTGTTCATAGCAATTCATAGCATTATTCATAGCATTTCATAGCATTGTTCATAGTAATTCATAGCATTGTTCGTGACATCATTCATAGCATTGTTTATGATGCGGCAGAGAATTCTTGTCCATTAGCTGCCCTCACCTTTTTCGTTGCTACCCTTATTTACATACCTGAGTCAAGTAATGAGACCGCAGATATTGTACACATGCATGCAAAGACAGAATCATGCAACATTACTACTAAGCGTATGCAGTTGAAGTGATATTGTGATACATTAGTTCCCCATATCTATCTGTCACCCTTCGGCCATGAATGTGTGCATTGTATAGAATATGTAGGACAGCATGTATTTCATATGGCACCACTTAGGCCATCATATACCTAGTACATGGGAGGTTTAATCTGCATAAAATTTGGTGTGAATCTGTGCAGAAGTCACGTCTATATTAATTCAGTTACATATGACCCTTGAGTGTATGCATTTTCTAACTTCATCCAATATATATTCTTGCGTTAAGTACTCTTTACTTTTCATGTGAATGACAAATCATGGATGGCCAATTGGGATCAATGGTTTTACATTTGATTACCCCAACATCATGAGTTGTACCGACGTTCCAAGTTACATTCAATGGGATCACCGTATTTCACATGATCTTACAGCAGATTGATAACCGATTTCGAATTGAGTACAGTACCCCTGCCGCCTTTATTTCATTACTTTCACTGCACAGTACGATTACATTCCACTTCCATTCGTGCCTTACAAATGCACACTATACTGTACTCTTAAGTAACAATCATGCAAACAGTTCTCGATGGCCAGCTGAGACAATGTTTGCTTTGGTACACAAACTATTATTATCACTGCACTTTGTTTGTTGTTTTAATATTGCAGTTAGTATTATCTCGAGTACTGCTCTGCTTTCAATCAAAGCGAATGACCGCATTCTTTCTGCATATTCTCGGTGTTACCTTCCCTTTCCCTTCTCTGCTTATCCGGAATGTAATCTCGTAAAAGCACGAACCCATGCAATACAAACTTGACTTCCAGCTCATGCAGAGCCTAATAAGCGTGTCGGTTCTTCGAAGTTATCCCGTTGCGGTCTCCTTAACTAAAAGACGATAAGCTGCTGGCAACCGGAAGCATTTTGCTTGCCCAATTTTCTCATTGGAACCAAGATTGGCCTACAAAATTGGTAGGCAGAATGTTCACAAAGGATGCGGTCCATGTTTTTGCATACCAATACAGCACTCTTTAGACCATGCACTTGTTTTGTTTGTTTATAGTTACCGCGAAGGAATATAGGTACAAGCATAAAAGCTACTTTAAAGTGGATGGTAAATTCACCTCACGGTAAACGTAAAACACTTTCACCACAGCCACTTGCAAGCAATGGACGAAGACCTAGATCTGTCACTGAGCCGGAAAACAGTAAGCATTCACAGCAGTACAACTCATGCGCACGCTCACACATACACATACACACACACAGCCGAATGTGCCAGTCCGACTGTCGGAACTCTTTGGTGCGTTAGCATTGGATGAACTGATTTCAGCCTTACTGCCCCGAGACGTAGTCAGTTGCCAAAAATAGTTTTTCAGGACCACTAGTTAAGATCAGGCGGGTGTCATCAATATTTGCAAGGTCGAGACTTTTTAAGTAGCACCCAGAGCCATTTTCTAACTTACTTAGTACAATCCTTTGCTAGTGAAATGGTGAAAAAACGAAAATCATCGGTTATCACTGGATATAACCATTCAATTATCGATTCAAGTAAAGTTTTTACGTAGCCTGATATTCTATGAGGTATTTTGGGTCGCGGGAGTAGGGCTAAGGTTCTTCGCTGTACATTTTTCAAGATTCTAGCCTACGTTTTTCATACATGTAGCGACACCCAGTGTTCCGCCATGCTACCGGACTGGCAGTATTCAGCTGCATGTTGATGCACAAGTGATCTCTGCGTTCTTGCGTAGCATTTACTGGCACTTGAGTTTAATATCAATAAAGGAACGTTAGAAACCTAATTTACTAACAAGTAATTATTAATAAAATAATACTTACCATAGTTTTGCTTCAAAACTAATATCTAACAAGATAACACATGACTTGTATTCTGGTATTAAGTTGTTGAAGTTGTGTTTGAATCAATGAAAATATAGTAAATGTACTGTCTATCTGAATATGAAGCCGCAGTTATCGAAGTTCTAGGTAATCTATACTGGATTAATTTAGAGAGAATGAAAGTAAACAAATCACTGAAACTGCAGAAACACGAAATGTTTTTAGGGAACATATATGTTCTGGTATTTATTCGATCAAACGCTCACTTGCCAATTCTTTATTCACGTTGTGGTATATTTTTGTCCGAGTTCAGGATTCAGATTATAAGAAGGAGTAAAAACACCAGCTGTGAAATTCCCCACTGCCTGTGGAGTGACCTTGGACATGTTGGAATTATAAGGAATAGGTCAATTTGAAAATCAATAAACGCTATGCTGTTCAAAGGTCTTTCAAAGTTGAAGCGAACTGAAAATGCAAGGGGCAATTTTTCCCCTTGCTTTTTTCTATGTTAAGGGTTCCTTAACCCGTTTACTTTGAGCCGTGCTTAATGCAGACTATTTCAAATGGTTTGTGTGTTTGCTAGAGATTTGTACGTAGGAGTAATGTACAAATTTTTTTTTAGTCCTAGAGACAGGTATTTGCTATACATGTACTGGACCTTTTTTACCTAGTCTGCTATCGCACCTCTTTTAAGGTTTTCAACTGCTATGTAGGGTTAGATCATGTGTTGCAGTATACATACAACGTTCACGGATAACACAAGTGAGGTAGTTTCCTGTCTGGTCGTGCCCACTCAAGAAAGTTTGCGGTATTTTGAAGTTCTTTATGCGCCAATTGGGTTAATATGCAAAATTGTGCTATATTAGAATTTTACTGACGGTTGTATTCATATTCGTGTTGTTACTTTTCATTTGAGCCCTAGATTTTCATTACCAAGAAGGATAGGTAGAGCTCCTTGTAAATAGTTTTCGTCCGATTTGCATTGTTGCGTGGTTTTCTGTTTACTCGATTACAATTTATCATCATCTGCTTCAGACGAATCGTTGTAGGCTGCTGTCGACTTTCCACTTCTCCTTTAGTTCTTACTTTCTCATAGGGAATTGCTAAAGAGAACGGCGGGTATTCTTTTAATAACCTAAGCTATCGCGGGCGAAGTGATCGTTTCGCCCGCAAACACTTAAACGTCCTTAGCATGACGTTTTTGTCGAGGCTCCCTTTTTGCCTCGTGATACGCGCGAAGTACTCTAGCCTCACTATCCTTACCTCTGAAATATCTCAGGTCGTATTCTTTGCCACACGGACACGTTGACTTACGCCTGTCTCCACTTCATATCTTTGGCTACGGGTCATCATGAGAACTCAAAATGAATCGACTCTTTGTCGGTCTTCCATTTTTAATCACCAATTCTTGCATATATACAGCGAGATATGAAAAACGAAACTTTCTTCATCCCTGCTGTCGTTTTTAACCTGTCTTTGCTGCTCTTTATGAATTTTGTAGGCTTTGCTACTGCCACTCGGGCGAGGTTCATCTTCATATACCAAGTAAAAAGGTAATCTCGTTTATGATAATGCTGGCCAGGAGTTGAAGTAGAGGACAATTTCAGTGCCCTCGCCATGCAATCGATACTGTGGGCTTTCTTGTCAACATTTGTTTATTCTCTTGGTTTTAAGTCAGATCCGAATTAGCACTTCTTCTTCAATCTAGAAATGAGCCTCGTAAGGTAATTTTCATTTTCTGCCAGAAGTTCCGAGATTTACCAGTGTTAGGCCTGCAGCTCTTAGCACAAGATTATCAATATCCACGGTGACTGCAGACGCAGGAGTGATTCTCTCAGCGTCGAGTTTGAAGAGGTAAATTGAGAGTATGCACGCTTTTTCTTTAACCTTAGCCAGTATGAAACCACCCAGTGTCACCATGGGAAGTCCAGACTGTTCCTTCTTTCCAAACAGAGAGATCCCACAATATACTTCTTTGGCCCCAGGGCAGATGCTATCAGCAGGGAGTCAGCTAAACCTTGATATAACGGTTATAGGACAGGGTACTTACTCTTCGAGGTGTTCAGGACAACCTTCTATTTGACTGGTTTTACTTCAAAAATGCAGGCAGCTACAGTTTTGTTTGGCTTTCGTTCTCCAATTTCAAAGCTACAAATGTTTATTTTTGCTTCTTTTTTTATTTGCGCATATTGCGCAGATACACCCCTTCTGTTTGGTGTCAGAAACCACGCTCTAAACTTGACAATACGTGTGGTTACTCAAATATGGACACGATTCTTTAGATGATGCATTATCATATTGCCGTTGCGTAATAATGTTAAGTGCAATTTTGTTACCTAAACGACACTAATTGCATGACGTATGCAGTTATTGTTCGAAAAGCCTGAATTATGCTTTTAAAAAATTTCAGTAACATTGAAAGTGACTTACGTTTTCTATCTTCCTTCCCAGAACTCGAATCACTCAGTGAAGCAACATTCTGAGACACTCGGTCCAGGTGCTAAGATACACCCTATCAGAAAATCGATCTTTTCTTTTGGAAGCAGGCGACGGAAAGTATCATCGAGCACAGGGTCATTAGACCGAAAACATACTTCTTCATTATCGAGATTTTTCGCTGAAGAAAACACTGTCCTCGAAACGGAGAGTCAAGCGTAACTACGATATGTATCTATAGTAATTCGATGTAAAGCTTTTGTTATATCCCTAGGTAAATGCGACAGCAATTGGTCTTGGCATCGCGATGTACAGTAGACAACTTAACATGTGTCCTGTACGAACTCCGTAAATAATTTGCCAATTCTATTTTGTGGTAGATACGAATGTAGTGATAGGGAGGTTCGATAATTAATCGATTAAATACCTTTTTAAATTGATGCCAGGGTGAAAAGCAGTTACAAGTAGCAGCATGGGTTTCATTGTGGCCAGGTGACAAATTATGGGATGGATGGGAAGGGAGGAAGGGTCTGAAGTTGCGAATAATGACATGGTGAACAGCAGTGCTAGGTTAACATTTCTGTTGTTTTTTCAGTGCTTCTTGTATAGATTTAGGCATGCTAAACTTAGACTGTAGATTAGGGGGAGACCGTCCTTTACATAGTTGGCCAGCACTGTTTATATTACCAGAGTCGCAGGTTTTATTTGATTGTAGAACCAAAGTTAATGTGAATATGAACAGGTTGATAGGGTTACATCGAACTCTTAAGGGACAGGTTTGATAGGGTTACATCGAACTCTTAAGGGACAGGTTTGATAGGGTTATATCGAACTCTTAAGGGACAGCTTTGATAGGGTTATATCGAACTCTTAAGGGACAGCTTTGATAGGGACATAAGAAGAAGAAGTGGTATCAATATAGAGTGATCAATTCACCATGTTGCGAATAGAGCCTATAGAATCAAGCCAGTTGTGTTTTATCGTGGTTTTCCAATGAAGGGAACTCGTACCAAGCCAAACCCATTTTCTTAGTTTCAATGGGGAATGAGTGGTCCTTCCGTCGAGTCTTGTTTCGAAAGTCATAGCTAGTGATTTTTGAGATTTCAGTCAACTTTCGTAAAATCTGATTTTTGATATATTTTTGACGGAGACTTAGTTTCGCGGCACAAGGAACACTGTGCTATAATCCCCATTCACGTATCCGTTGCTAGTGTGGGCTGATTCTTTGTTGCAATTTAAAGGTATTTCAATGGACTAAATCCTAAAGAGGTGGTAGTTTTTGACGTGCAACAAAACAAATCTGATGCAACAACCATCCTATTTTCTCATGTCACTTTTACTATTGTTTTCCGTGCATGAAACACTCCAATTATGGAGTTGAGGTTGCAAAAGAGGGCCGCCAATCGTATCTATTGTTGAAATTTAACGATGGTACGTTCTAAGGAAGCACCAAAACTGTTCTTTTTAGAAGTACAGTGTGATAAAACAGAAGCAGAAAAGTGAATTATATTTCGGAGAAGGGGTTAGAACCCGTGTTGGGCTGCTGTAATTTTGGACGTTTACGAGAGAGATTTTTGTCACTCGTAGTGCGTAAAGTACAAGAAATCCTAGATTTTTAGTGTACTGAATTTTATTTCCACGATCACGGGAGTAATATTAATTTGTATCCTTGTTAAGCCCAAATTACGTGGTTTGGAATGTTCAGTCTACAACAGAGCAAAGAGGTTTATTGATTCTGGTTTACGCCTAAGATATTAAAGTAAGAACAGAAATATGAGTCTTGTCGGGTTTGAATTGAAAGATTTTAATTGGGAAATAATGAAAGCTTGTCCTTGTAAACTGTTGTACATTTCAGATACCATATGTTCGGGAAGGTTATTAAAATTTGCATTATTATTTTAGGCGTGGCTACGCCGTGGTACAAAGTTGGTGTGATGTGGCTCTGCATATAGATGCTGAGCACCAAGCACTGAATGCCTTTATGGACATTTACATGCAGCAGAGGGTCGTGATTAAAATCCAAGATCTTACGTTTGGGGCTGGTTTAACATTCACAATACACGCCTTCTTTATATGCAGCATGAGGCTACAATGTTTTAAGAGGAAGAAGCTGATAAGTCACAGCCAAGCTTGAATATTTTTGCCCGGGAACAACAAAAACAGAACACAAGAAAAGCAGATAACATAAAGCAAAGAGAAAAGGCAAAAGAGGCTTATTAACCCACGACTAGAGTTCTTTTGTTGCCTTTACCTGCCTAAGTAGATAAAAGATGTATTTGGTCTTTCCACGTAGTCAACAAGCAACACGGAAGCAGTAAATGAGCTTGTAAAAGAGAGAAACTTGATGCTCGGCCCAAATATTGTGCTGCTTGTAAAAAAGGCGTGTATGTCCAATGTTAGGGCATGTAGAGTTTATTTTGGTAAAGGACATCCTGTATTAGTCCCATAGAGGTAGCAACTAGCCATAAAAGATAGTTAACCTGGTGTTAATGGAGATAGAACAGGACCGCGATTAACTAAGATTTCCAGTTTTGCAAATATATAAATCTCTGAGATGAATAAGACTTAATTATTTTGTGCGTGCCCGGTCTTTTTTGCCAGATAGTGGAATTTCTCTTTCTTGTATCCCAGAAGTGTTAGTTAACATCCCGATATCCCCTCACGTTGTCACCTTAATGAACAAACTTTATCTTCAGAGGGAGGTCATCTTTTAGATATATTCAGTTTTATGGAGAATAGAGGATTAGTGATAATCAGATCTGAAAGGATACCAGGGAAATAGACAGTATGTTACCACTAGAAAATATTGATTTGTGAGGGCAGAAAGTACTCCAATGTGTTGGTGATTTCGTGGAATTTAACGCGAGGATTCCTGACAATTTGTCTTTGGGCTTCCACTCATGCCCTGCTTGGAACTCTTGCGCATACATGTCAAGTAAAACATGTTTTTGAAACGAACACTGAAATTGAATACCAAGTCTTTGGTATTTCCAATGATTATGTCAGCCCTTAGTATATGAGCAGGTGATTTGTTTTAGTACTTGTAAGCAAATAGTTGGTTGGTGGTACAAAACAGTAAAACTGCACGAAATAGCGAAAACATTTTAGTACTGAAAAGCTTTTTTCGTCTGACAC
>JAAAKL020004351.1:0-21169 GCA_010016065.2 Carybdea cf. marsupialis auct. non (Linnaeus, 1758) | reverse complement strand
TTGAACCATTTAAATTTTTGTAAAGCCTTTATAGATGTAAGGTAAGATTATCTAGAATGTTATAGCAACATGATTTTGAGAGGTCGTTGATGCTAGAAGAGGCCAACGTTGGGTCACTCATCAGGATTGATGAAACCGCTTCGAATACTTTAAAATGTGTTTTTTGTTACCTTTGTGGGGGCAAAGAGTACTAACTTTTCACAAATTTAAGCTCTTTGATTTCATGTATGGCAACCCCCTCTTTCAGCGAAAGTGATGATAACACTCTAGCGATAGGGTTTATCGTGTTATTAATCATAGACCTGTCACAGTAGCTCTCAAAATTTGCTCGTTATCAAGAAACGTCTTTTTCTACCCCTACTTCATTGCCTTCTTGTATCCTCAGTTCATTGCCTTCTTCAATCCTCACTTCATTGCCTTTTCCAATTCCTACTTCATTGCCTTCTTCAATTCCTACTTTATTGCCTTCTTCTATCCCTACTTCATTGCCTTTTTCTATACCTACTTCATTGCCTTCGTCAATCCCTATTTCATTGCCTTCGTCAATCCCTACTTCATTGCCTTCTTCAATCTCCACTCATTGCCTTCGTCAATCCCTATTTCATTGCCTTCGTCAATCCCTATTTCATTGCCTTCGTCAACCCCTACTTCATTGCCTTCTTCAATCTCCACTTCATTGCCTTCTTCAATCTCCACTACATTGCCTTCTTCTATAACTACTTCTATCCCTGTTCTATACCTACTTCATTACCTTCTTCAATCCCCAGTTCATTGCCTTCTTCAATTCCTACGTCGTTGCCTTCTTCTATCCCTACTTCTATCCCTTTTCTATACGTACTTCAGTGCCTTCTTCACTGCGTGAAATATTCCAAAGTATACGCAGTCTGCATAAACTTTTCTATTTATACATTTTTAAAAAAGGAAGCTCCTTCTAGTTGCTTTTAACCGCTTCAAAGTAGAAATCGTTAATAGGAATTATTTTCTGAGAAGAGGCATTTGATCGTCTGCGTCATTAAACCAAGCGCAAAAAGAGATCACCAAAAGGGGGAACAGTGCGTTGCATCTATTGGCTATTATATTTCAAATCCATACTTTAGGTAATTTTTCTAGTTTAGTAAGTTCTTGCAGTTCAATTTTTACCACACACCTAGTTATGTAAAGGCATTTCGCACATCTGCCTGATTCCGCCTTTATAGAAAACATTTATCTCTTTGAACAGTTGCAGTGGAAATTCGTATTATTAAGATTTTTGATTAGCATATGTGCCCTAATTAACAGTTTCTAATGGAAAAGGTATCTCTCATACAGCTTGTTATCGGGGGATGTGCAGGGCTTGGTAGGGCACATGAAATTGTTATCAAACTTAGAGATAATTAAGACACTGTGCAAAACTCAGGGAAAGTCAGTCAGTCTAAGGTTTTTAATTATAGTATTTTAGGTCCTGTCTGAAGCCCCCCTCTTGGGGATGGGCGGGAGGTTGAAGTGTTGGGACATCAGGAGAAAGACAGTTCCTATATAGGGGTAAAATGTTTTGGAGGGATGCATACCTCTCTAGACACTGTATTCTTATCTCAATGTTGCTGATAATGTGCAAGGTCTGCATTTTTTGTTGTTTGTCTTGCTCTCAGGTGTTACTCAACAATGGATAATTACATTATATTTAATAATTCTCAGGGGATTTATACCTACACATTTCAAGCTGAAAAGAAGGTTTGATGCTTTCCCAGATATTACATCGGTATAATTTTTTTGATAGTATGTAATAGTATAATATCTTCACCTAATTTTACCAAAGGTCCGAAGCGAGGAAGTAAATATTTGAAAATGAACTAGAAATAATGAAAAATGTTACTCCTGGTAAATCGAACCCTGTCATGTTGCTCTATCAACTGTGAAAGATTGGGTCCAGAGTTGCAATATGAATGATGACATATTTTACTAGATTTCTAGTAATAGTAAACGTTGCATATGTGGAAGTGTAAGCTGCATGACAGTTGTGCGACATGGAATACACAACATTATAACATGAAAAAATGAAAGAGAAAACAGATATTTAATACTACCTTGATCGGAGCTTGAGCCACGCGCTGTCACGGTGTATGTTCTACCAACTGAGCTATTACTCGCAAAGTAACCTTAAGAGTTGTCTTTATAGTTTTCTATCACACTCAAGGTGCTTTTGAATAGTGGTTTCAATGGGAATTAAACCCTTGATCCACGGAAATCCTACTGGGCTGTTGAGTTCGTCGTATGACCGTCATTTCTGCATGGTACTCCACAGCCAGAGGCGCAAGTCCCAAGCTCGTCTGCTAAGTGGGTTTTCCTTTTTATTAAGATTAGTTTCAGCTGATCTACCTAATGTTCATGAGTGGTGAGGAGTTTGGAAAGGACCCAAGATCTTAAATGGCAGTGGACGACGTGGACGCTGTGTTCACAAGGAGTAAATGTTTTAAATCGTGATATGAAAGTACCCTGCAATGTTTAAATCGCAGACTAATAAAGTAATGTACCGGTTCTGAAGAGAGGTATACTCACGTGCATTTATGCATTTCCACTAAGTCATCATTTTGTTTATTGATTATTTTCTGTGATGATTTTCAGGAAGATTGCCTCTCCTGTAGCCAACTGCCAATGGCTGTATGTTTACCAGAAGACAGCTCTTTAAAGAATTTCATGAGCTACTTGATGGAAAACCCGCAGACGTAAGTTCAAGCTTTCACGTACTTTTTCTTGTCCTCTGCTCACTTAGTAATTCATTAAGTAATATAACCATTTCGAGAATGTTTTTTCCGTTTATTAAACAGTATTTCCATTCTAGTTCTTTTTCTTGCCCCTTCCTCCATCCCTCTTTGTCATCATTATAATGACATCATCGTCATTACAATTGTCATCGGCATGGTCATCATCGTCGTTGCCCTCCTCATTATTGTTATCATTGCCCTCGTCCTCTTCTTCCTTCTCCTCCTCCACCTCCTCTCCATTATTACCATCATGATCATGATCATCACCATCACCATCACCATCAATGTCACCATCACCATCACCATCAATATCACCGTCACCATCAATACCACCATCACCATCACCATCACCATCACCATCAATATCACCATCACCATCACCAGCAATATCACCATCACCATCAATATCACCATCACCATCAATATCACCATCACCATCAATATCACCATCACCATCAATATCACCATCACCATCAATGTCACCATCACCATCACCATCACCATCAATATCACCGTCACCATCAATATCACCATCACCATCACCATCACCATCAGTATCACCATCACCATCACCAGCAATATCACCATCACCATCAATATCACCATCACCATCATCATCACTATTACCATCACCATCAATATCCTCCTCATCATTTCATCATTGTCGTCATGATGTATGCAACATAATCGGCAGCAGCCGCAATATACAACCGCGGGCGTCGATTTTCGAATCATAACATTGTTAATTTTTCCCTAGGCAAATGAAATCTCCTGCAGTAACAGCAGTAATTAGTGGTAAAAACAAAACATTGTACATGCCGGTAAGTAACTCTATTGCATAATACAATCATACAAGCTTATGTGCCTAAAGTTTTTCTTCATATAGAGTACTTCTTTAACAGGCTTGCAGAGGGTTTACGATAGTAGGAAATAAATGCAGTTCATGAAATAGAAAGGATTGGAAGAAATAAGGCAATATGGAAGATCTTAAAGAACTAAGAGTTTACTTATAATTTTACAAGTATATGGTCTAAATCAGCTGCGAGTCGCGTAATGTAAGATGTACAAATATTTGTCCTTCAGGTCATGTCAAACTTGTAAGATACTGGTGTTGGCATTACGCTGTGTACAACACATAATATTAATGCCCATTGTTACAGCGGCTGAATGCAGCCCTTGCATAAGCATCGGTCCATGGTACCACTAATCAATAGTCAGGTATTTTTTGTTAGAGTAAGTTCCGGATGGTAATGCATGAGCTGATGATGATAGGAACATGTTTATTATGAAGATACACAGTTAACTTAGATTAAATTGGCAAATTATGTGTTCGTGTGGTCGGAGGTGACAGATATTTATTAAAATAAACAACTTTAAAATTAAAGTTAGAATCAAAATATGGAGTAGTTTACTTAACTAAATTACTAAAAAGGGTACCGAGGGAGAAAAATGTTTTTGAGGCAAGCATGGAGAGGAACAGTTATTTGTGGTAGAGCCAGAGAAGATGATGGGGAGAGAGACTCTGGTCATACTATTACGTACGTCAGGGAGGCTACGTGTATGATTAAATATCATTGAAATTACCGGGACAGACTATCTAATAAGCTTACCCAGCAAACGTCTAGCACCATATGCATTCATGTTTATTGAGTTACTATATATAGAGAGAGAAATAGATAGAAATAGATCTATATTGTTTGTTTCGATATGAATTATTTATCAACTTGGAGGCTTTCACCATTCTGATTTGTTGAAGAAGGTGTTATAATGTAAATAATTCAATAACTGAAATCGTTTCCCGCTCATTACACTATCAATTAGGTAGGGTCAAAATTTCTTATCAGACTATTGGAATCTTTGTATCAGGTCTACCTGGCGTCAGTTCTAACTTAGGGTTCCATGTTTCATTGGATACATACGTGCCACTAGATGTTAGCCCCAGCCTAATACTAATGCCATCCTAATTAATTTCAATTAAGAGATGGTAAGAAAACAGAGCTTTGTTAATGAATGGGCATGTTAAACAGATTACGGCCAATTTAAAGAAGTCTTTGGAAATATTAATTAAGAGGAATTTCCTAATTTGCGTCGTCAGACCAGCGGGTTAATGGTGTGACGGCCAAGATGCCCATGTTTGAATAGCACAGCAGGTAGCCTCGTCTGGACTGTTTACTAAAGAATATCCTGTAGTACAAATGAGGTAGTATAAATATGGCATGTTTACTGCATGCCAAAGCCAATTTTAGTTGCATTTTGTGCTCGTCACAATGCATTAACGCAGTTTGAATTACTGAAGGCACAAACAGTGCTCTAGCAAAGGATTCTTTTTTTACTAATTGAATTAAAATTTGCAGACAATACTACGCATGTGCCGGTCGTCAGAGCTACTTTTGTTATGTGCTGACGATCTGTTGAATCTGTTCAAGCGAACGCGAATCTGTTCGAACGTGCACGCAAATACATTTTATTCTTCTATAAGAGTTCAGTTCCTTCGATGACACGACATCTGCACACTAGGTTCGACCTCTGTCCATAGCTAGCACCCATTTCGCTGCCATACGCTCGCTTCATACTTAGTATGACACGTTAGGTA
This sequence comes from Carybdea cf. marsupialis auct. non (Linnaeus, 1758), assembly GCA_010016065.2. Taxonomy (NCBI): domain Eukaryota; kingdom Metazoa; phylum Cnidaria; class Cubozoa; order Carybdeida; family Carybdeidae; genus Carybdea; species Carybdea cf. marsupialis auct. non (Linnaeus, 1758). Next base: position 15,835 of record JAAAKL020004351.1, on the reverse strand, counting down.
TTTGATCGACATATTTTCTTTCTTTCTAGAACATTCCTTCTATAGAGAAAGCAACAAAACCAAACCTTAGTAAGAGCCTTAAAGGTAAGAAGGCTCTATTTTGTGGATTAAACGAGCAGGGGTTTTGTTGGTATTTCGCATTCTGATGTTTTGTTGTTTGCTCTTGTATCACTGCAAACAGCCGATTTAAGGCTTACTTTGTAAGATTTTGCAGAACTGTTAAAGCCCGGGTGCATTTTATATAATTGAAAATTAAAAGGTGTAATATTCCGAAGGTCGTGAGATCGAAGTTGGTGCAGTATTCTCGGGCAAGAAAAGGAATCAATGCAAACTCATGTAAGTTTAGCTTAATTTTTATTTGGAAGTTTTCGTATAGCGCAGGAAAATGCAAATGAAAAGGGTCATTGGCCAATCAGAAATTTGTCGCAGCAGCACTTTTGGTATCAACAGTGGTATGCAAAATTTTACATTTTACCTGCAAATGTAGTTCATGTTTTTCCAAAACCAATTTTCGAATACGAAGGATTAAAGGGAGGGGGGCACTTCCTGTCCCGGGAATTACCCTGGGGCGATTGCGTAGATGCTTTACTTCTTCTTTAGCATAATCGTAAATGTTTAGGAGGAGCATGAGGTTCATATTAATGAAAATCATAGTTACATCTTTGGAGTTCCCTTTGTCCTCACCAGATTAGCACGGTAATGCATGCTTTCGTTTGCTTGTAGCCTAGAAAACAAAATGTATTTGATTTGTTTCTTTTTTGTTAACAACCAATCGTCATAGCCTCTTTTTTCCTTCTAAAGGTAAGGTTAGAATTTTTTTATTATGTCAGATGTGAATTTTTGAGGAGCAATGCTTTTTTAATTTGTTACTAGACAGTTTATAAACGCATTTATATAATTTTCATAAGATGAGTTCAGCCAAGCAAACTCAGATTGCATCAGAAAGCAACTGATTATTTTTACTTTTACCAAAATGTGATGACTGTATGACTGGAATGAAACTGGAATAGTGATACTTAAGTTTCGTTGTTCACCAATAACAACTAAATGGCTACAAGTGATGTAAATCGAGTAAAAATCATTAAAATCAAACGAGTTTCATCAACAATTTTTGCAAGCTAAAGTAAAGCCATACTAAAAAGAGAATCATTTTGCTTGTGAAAATGTTTACATCTTAGCCTAATCCTTATGGGCTTTTTGATAAACCTTATACTGATGGAGTGGGTTAAAATTCCCTACTATAAAACTTGCATAAGGGGGGCTAGCGGATTGGGGTGTTTTGTGATTGTATAACTACTTTACAAATTTGAATTATTGCCATTATCTTCTCTCCGTTAATAGGTAATTTACTTTCGTCAGCTAATTTCTAATCATATCATTTTCTGCTGCAATAATACTTACTTGATTAAGAATATCGTAATTTCTAAAGTATTTATCGCATGAAAGGAATTGTACGTTCACTTACAAGATTATAGATCGTCCATTGAAAAAATGGATATTTCAGAGCTTTGCCTGATCATAATTTGTGCTGACGTCTGCGATCATTCGCAAAATGTAAAGACAAACAACCATGGTTCACGTGCCCTCTTGTGGAAAGATACGCTGAGATATTTATGCAGGCTTTTCTTAATATTTCGTACATTTCCCATTTGAATAACTAGGCCATGATCAATCCACATTTCTCCTTTTTTACAAGACTCACAGAGCATGTCACCAAAGAGCCTGTCGAAACCTAAAACTGCATAAAATATGTTAATTTAGAATTGTGCGTCGGCCTACAGCCAGTTTTCATGATTCATTCCTTCTCATCTGACGGGATAGTGTTAACCCAACCTTTCAAGAACAGGTTCATGAAGCCTGCCTTAACAAAAAACTCAAGCTTCTTATATAAATTTTCCATCTTTTTGCAGACCTTGGAATTGAAAATGGAGGGGAACTGATGGTCACTGATGTCACATCTCCCAAGCCAATTATATGTAGAATAAATTATGAACGGCCGGAGTAGATAACGCTTGAAATGGATTGGATATTCAGGCTGAAACTGAGTCGTCAAATGAACGCCACTCAGCAAACCATATTTGGTCATGATGCAACTTACCCATGACAGAAGAACACTTGTAGATTTTATGAATAATTTCTTACCACACTAGCATATGAATGATTTACTTGTTCCGAATTTCCTGATTGCTCTACTGCTGTATGCCGAGAGTGCTAATAAGATAATAATCATAGCAAGGAGTCATTTTAGACCCTTGAATGAACATGTGTTTGAGCTTATAGAGTAATGCAGTACTGTTGACAAGCGCATATTAACGAGGACAAACTTAAGTTTCTGTTCCGAAGGTTTACTCTTTTGAGAAGGGTTTTGTCGTTTCACTATAGTAAGAAAGGAAACAGTAGAATAGTATGTCACCCCTAAATGTCATTCGATGGCCATAGAGTAGATCCCCTAAATGTCATTCTTGGGCTATAGAGTAGATGCCCTAAATGTCATTCGATGGCCATAGAGTAGATCCCAAATGTCATTCATGGGCCATAGAGTAGATCCCAAATGTCATTCATGGGCTATAGAGTAGATGCCCTAAATGTCATTCATGGGCCATAGAGTAGATGCCCTAAATGTCATTCATGGGCCATAGAGTAGATGCCCTAAATGCCATTCATGGGCCATAGAGTAGATCCCTTAAATGTCATTCATGGGCCATAGAGTAGATCCCTTAAATGTCATTCATGGGCCATAGAGTAGATGCCCTAAATGCCATTCATGGGCCATAGAGTAGATCCCCTAAATGTCATTCATGGGCCATAGAGTAGATCCCTTAAATGTCATTCATGGGCCATAGAGTAGATCCCTTAAATGCCATTCATGGGCCATAGAGTAGATCCTCTAAATGTCATTCATGGGCCATAGAGTAAATCCCCTAAATGTTATTCATGGGCCTTTCCAGGTAAATAAAGCCCAAGTTAATATCTTGGTTTGATTTTCAAAAGGCGGGGTCCTTTGGATCTACACGTAACGCATGGAGCTTTATGTGACCATCGCACAATGTCTTATAAAAGTATCATGTGCAACGTTTGGTGGGTTAAGGCCATTGATTATTGTAAATATTCAGTACTTCAACAGGAAGTGCTCCACAAGTCAAGTCGTCAGTGAGCCGTTTCAGTTTTATGTATGAGCTTTCATAATTCGTGATCATGAAATATGGCATCAAATATCAATAACCTTCTTTTATTATAGCTACTTGTTAAATAGATGTCGTTTGTTTTACTTAGAAGCGTGTTTGAGAAGACGCAAATCGTTCTGTGTTTTTACCGAAGACTTACTATGCGGAGGAAAGTGCGACGTCACGATTTTAAAGATGTTGAAATTATGGGGGAAAACTTAATTGTCATGTTGCACAATTAGTGAGAACGTCAATGGCCATAAGTTAGAGTGTTGCCCTTTTCCAACATGGAGATATCAGGTTACTCTCTAACAAATCCTTATTATTTGATGCTGGTTCTTAACGTAAGGGAACAGAGTTTTGACCAGAGATTATTAAGTTTCAAACGCCTGTAATTTAAACATTATATATACTTCTTCTTCTTCATTGTGCCATATCTGAATCCAGACTTTGGTGAATGATGGGGCGACAATAATCTCTGTCCGATAAATTTTTGCGTAGACTCTCGACTTATATTCTGGTGATTGTCTTCAAATGTCCTTGGAAATTTGTGAGCGGTTGGCCGCGATTGGTTTTTCTCTTAGCAAACAACACAAGTGACTCACGTTCATTCTTCCTCGTAACGTGTGCCACAATGCAAATATGTCTTTGTTTTATCAAATCTAGCTGCTTCCTATGAACCCTCGCTTTGTGTAAAATTTCTGTATTGGTTAATCTATCTGTCCAAAATATACGCAGCATTCTTCAAAGGCACCACACCTCAAAAGCTTCTATCTTCTTCACAAGTGTCTTGTTTAGTGTCCAGGTTTCGATCCGGTAGGTCAAGACAGGAATCACGTAACATTTCGAAACTCAGTATCGAACTGTCAGCGATAGCGTAGGGCTAGAAAGAATAGCTCTTAGTTTTTGAAATGCAACTCAGTCTAGTTCTATGCGTTGTTTAATTTCCTTGCCATACTTTCCGTCACATGTCACGATGCTCCCAAGTTAATTGAAATGATCGACTTCTTTTATACGTTTTCCTACAGCCTTAAGCTCATGTCCTAATGGTCTACACACTAAAAGTGTCTTATAATGGGAAACAACCTATTCCAGGGTTGCCTTTAGATATCTGGAGTCAAATGGCACTATTTCCAAATCTTATTATTTGTGACGTCATCAGAATTTGTTCTTCGGTTTATTGTATCATGACCTACAACTGTTATTGCATCGACTTCGCATTTGGTCTAGTTAATTTTTGATCGACGTTTTGTCCGTAAGTAGATCAGAAGATGGTCTCGCCTCAAAAATAGGGTGATATATATAAGTTTTATATAAGCTTGAAAAAATAAGGCATCAGGTCTCAAGCTTATATTAAAATGTAGGTATTAGTGGTATGTGGACTTCAAAATCTATTTGAAAGCACAAATATGCAAAACAACTCGTTCAGAACGAGAACAAGGCAAAGAGAAAGATGTAAATAGTGTTTTGTATTCGATTACCTACGTACACGCTTTTTGAAGCAACACAAAGTTTCGGCAAAGAATCGAAAGTTGTTCTTGTTGCTCTCTTTTTTAGGTGCATCTGTTGCTCACTTGTTGCTTAGTTGTTGCTTAGTTGTTGCTTGTTGACTAGCTGTGCGGGAAGACCAAATTCACGAGTTTTTGTACTTAAGGAGAAGAGAACGCCAAAGGAACTCTGCTGATTGAACATGCCCTCGTTTACTCAGTTTTCTCCCTTGGTTTTATTTAAGTTTTCTTTTCGTATTTTTCGTTATTATTTCGTTATTATTATATAGGAAATACCTTTTAAAAATGGATTGTTGCTGTACAGTTTCTTCACTTTTTGAAAGATTCAGGTCTTGTGTTGCGTAAAGAAGCGTGTATATTCCCGCACTGCAGTATTATTTGTCGTGTTCTATTTTGTCTTGTAGCAAATTTTATTTTAGGCTATCTTCTGCTTATTTTTCCGTAGTGTACGATGAGGTGTTATTAAGACCTTTTCTGAATAAATATAACCAGGTATCGAATGCTTCATTTATAGATTACTCTACTCAGTTCGAATGGACTTAAGTAACATGCTAATCCCATCCTAAGCCCATGGTAATCCTGTGTAAATCCCATGCGTATCCCATAGGATCCCATGCGTATCCCCATATGCGTAGTGTTAACTTTTTCCAGTTGCAGTGCATAAACAGTGCTTAAATTTATTATCATCGCTCGAGACTGGCAATAGCCCATGCGTAAACATATCATGATAAAGATGCTCTCTGCAGCGCAGAGGGATTTGATTGTTGCCATGCGTGAAAATTGAGTAGAAGAAATGCACTCATTTATGAAAAGAGAGGGTAACTTAAGTTTAAGAAATATGATACAATTTATAAACTTTGGTGAATAAAAGTGAACCCCGTTCCGAACTCAAAACATATAACAAGAGTGTACCTTTCATTTTAGGGGTTTAATTTGTACTAGCATGATCTATATGCCACCGTTTCAAGTAGAAATTAATAAGCAGGAGACGTCAATCATCTCCAAATGGAGAAAGAAAACAAAAACTGAATAGGATGGATAGGAACATGATAATATGGTAGAAAGGTGTCGGGACTCAGTTATGCAGCGTTACCGCGCCATGAATATGAACTATGTATTGCCATACCTAGCATGCATTTTCACATGTTAACCCATAGCAGACGTAAGGATTTCTTCAAGGTCCAAGTATACCCGATGTTTGAATTAAAGCACGCTAGGGGTGTGCAATTAAAAGCATATGCTATGAGACTCTTGCACCGCAGCATTACCATGGTTGGACTTCTTGAAAACTTGAAAAAGGATCGTAAACACCTTTTTTCATTAAAATGAAAACTCGTATGTTTTGGCGTTACAAAGTCGGTTGGAAGCGTCAGGTCAACAGACTTATACATCAAATTTAGTTTTCATAACATCTGTTAACTTCCTTAAAGCATAAAATATTATCTCTTGTATCTCTCTGTAGTACTTTGGACACCAAACTAAGGATACAAACGATAATCAGAATGCAGATTAGCCCCGAAGAACAGTGTCCATTAAGCACTTCAAATTCCTATTGGATTTTAACAAAACACAGCCGGGTATCTTAATCACACTTTACCTTTCCCAACCTATCGTGATGGCTTGTCTTTTGACTAGTGACAAAGCAAAAAAATTCTTAGTATAAAACTCATTTCGCTATTTTCGCTTATATACTATGCAATGGAAAGCAAAACAACTGCTGCCAATCAACTCTGACAATTTTTGGCGCACTGCGAGAATACAAGATCGATGTTTCCAAGCCGTTTCACCCAATTGTTTTTATATCGTTAAGAAACATTACAGTTGACCTTAGCAATACGTCTAGAAACCATTTCATGTGATCTGGTTGGTTGTTGAAAAGTACTATGAACCTAGATCTTATGTAATTCGTGGTTACCCTTATATCTCCAGGCATTGGCAAATTGAACTTTTTTTGATTAAACATTCAACCGATTGACTTACAACTAATCTTGTGCAAACTTCGAAGATGGAAAGTTTATACTTTTGACATAAATATCCGCCTAATCATATAAAACATAAGTTAAAAATCCACTGAAGTGATGAACAATATCTTGAGTTACACCACTAATTGTTTGTGCGTCATTACCAACCCACTACAATAACATATAATTTCCTATTTTGTGCTTAATTGCACAGGGGGCAGGACCAACTGTAATTTTATCTGATTAGTAATTTTGCGACATAATCCAATATGCTTTATTGTTTCAACACATATAGGGTCACTTCTGTCACATCGTAACTTTTCAAGTCTTACTCGAAGAGTTCACAATATCCTGCTGAATATATTGAGTTAAAATTATATATTATATTATATAGTTCGTTCAATATCGTTTCATATGAGCTCTTGTACAAGAATTTGAGGTGAAAAGGTTTAGATTGTCTATAAAGTTTGAAGTAAAGACCTGACTCTTCCCTTTATTGCTGAGACAAATCAAGGCTCTATGCTGCCACGTTTAGGCAAATGAAAAAGGCCTTTTCTTTGCGGGATGAAGTGCAAAGCATTTACCGATGTTGTCTAACACAGACGTCCTATAAATAAAGAAAAGTTTTATTGTGTAAAGTTTGTCAAAGCACAATCTAACGTTGTCCATATAAACTACAAGACACGAAAGTGTACTCTTCTTTTTCACTCAGGAATGCAAATACTCTAATGTTCATCCTAGAAGCCGTTTCCCAAATGTTGTTAACTACCTTGACCGGATGAAAACTCATCATTTTCATTGAAGCTCGTGAGGCAAGCATATTTCTTTAACACGTATGTTGAACTCCATTCTTGACTGGCTACTTTTCTTTGCTCTACCTATGATTGAATTCCTCTGTTTGCATTAAGTGTATTACGCAAGCACGAGCTTCCGTCTTACTTATCTTGATATACGTGCAGTCAAGTAGGTCCTTGCTCAGCAAAGTGTCCGTTTGGAACCCAGTTAGTTGCAACGTATATAAAAAGCCTCTGCCAAGAAAGGCGCTAAACATTCAGTATTTTTTGTCAGGTTCCATACAAGCAGATGATAGTTCTTTGAGCTACGGCTTTCCTACCTTTCTGTTTCGGATATGTTGATTGTAGTGGTGTTTTCCTCTGTATAATTGGCTTCCTAATGGCTTTTAACCCTTAGCGTTGTACTCTTTTATGCAGCAACTAAGACCTTTTTGGATTACGAATTAAGGTGTAGGTCATAATGCTTTTTGCTGAAAGAAATTTCGTGGAACTTGTATCGCAATTTTACGAGCAATGCTAAATATATGCACCAACATACTACCAATAAGTACATCGCTGCTTCTTCCTTCAAGGATAATCAACAACGACACATTGCACGTGCTATTAGCACGAAGTATCGGTAAGAAATCTGCACTTCTTTTCCTCAGATACTAATCAGCAAGTAGAAAGACACCATATGATCATTAACACTGGTAGAGAAAGACCACTTATAAAACAGGGGTGACACAAGACAGAGCTATTTTCCAAGGCAAAAAGCATTCGGGTTATAGAAGACGTAGGAGAAGTCAGGAACAGATTATGGTAGGCACAGGTTTGTAAAGGCTTAAACGGTAGATTCACGGTAGCGACCCGTAAGCAAGGAAACCGTATCTATAACAAAAAGTAATAACTAGACTTACAGTTTTGCCTGTGAAGCTTATGTTTTGATATTATTGACTATTTATATTTTGCTTGGTAATATGAATACACTTTTGTTAATATAATGTAAGCAGTTAAGCAATGTAAGGTGAATTAACCTTTTGCATAGGTTTGCTCAATCCGGCGGTTAAATTTAGTGCAAGTATGGTTATTTTCAATTTCATCTATTTCGGGATGTACATTATTATTCCACATTAACTGTTTATAATCCGAAAATGGATGGCTCTTTCAATACAGATCTTTTGCAATGAGGCATACGTGACACAATTTCGAAGTCCTTGACCACCTCACGTCGTGACTATTACAACTGATTGTTAAAGTCATTAAGTTATTTCCCAATCTCTTATTTCCTTTGAATAGTGTAAGTACTGCTTAAAAGTACTGCTTAATTACCGCAACATCTTCTGATAACTATCTTCCATTCTATGTGCCACTGTTTAAATTTGACTAAGGATATGTTCAAGAGAGGCGATACAATTGGATTGAAGCAATCGATTGAAGAATCTTATCTATTAACCACTATTGTTCTATATCACTTAGTTAAATATACTTCTTTGTTTTCCTTGTAGCTTTTTTTAGGAGAGTTCGATTTTTCTTCGATCGCTTCGTTGCACGCATAATACTGAAGAGTGTGGAGTCAAAATCGTGATAGTAAACTTTTAGGGTTGGGTTACAAATAAATGCTGGTGTGATGCTTAAGAGCTACGTTATTCACTCCTTTTCTTTTCGTCTTCTTCATCTTCTTCTTTATCTTCTTCTTCCTGACATTCTTCTTCTTCTTCTTCTTCTTCTTCTTCTTCTTATTATTATTATTGTTATTATTATTGTTAAGTTTAATTACAGTCAGGCTGATGCAATGCCGCTTAGCTAACTGAAGGAGTCATAACAAATGACCAAGGGGCTTCAACTTTGTTTCTAATACCTTCCTTAACACTCTTGCCATTCCCAATAACGCTGTCATTTGAAGGACTGCTGTTTTGATTGCAATCCCTAACTTCTCCATCCACATATCAAGATCTCTACTCACACTTCCCAGAGCTCCCACAACCAACGGCACCACGTTTATTCTCCTAAGGTTCCATAACCGTTTTAATTCCGTCCTTATACTTCACCACTTTCTCCCTTTGCCTTTCCTAAATCTTTTCATTACCTGTTACTGCAACATTAATAATAATACAACTCTTCTCCACTTTGTTTACGACAATAATATTGTCATCGTCATCATCATTATTATTATTATTTAAAAAAAAATTTATTATCATCATCATCATCATTACTGGATTTTAAAAAATGAGTTTGACGAAGAAGAGCAATCACGAAGTATTGTAGTATTACAACATCATCAGGTTCCTTAAAACTGTATTGATACGATATGCGATCTTTATGACCATTTCGATACTTCGTTAATGTGTTGTGACTGTGATACTGAACTTATTTATGCAGGAAAGGGTGTCATGCAAGGTGATTACTTAGGTCCTTTTATACTTACTCGTCTGATAAATGTAATTGTTCAGTACATGAAACAGTTCATAAAACTCGGTTCCTGCTGCTAAATTTAATAAACCTCGTCGATCGTTTAAATTTACCGAGGATGTAGCCGTTTTAGCTGGTCATGAGTTTAAGAACCAAATTCTATTAGACACTTGCACGGATTGGTATACATTCAGGGGCATGACTGCAAGGGTTGACGAATGTAAGACTTTGCACGTCATCGTAAAATCTTAGGCGAAAGCTGTTGTTAAACTAAAGTAGGTGTGTATTGGGTTATCTAGTTTGATGTCATTGTTAAACGTGGCTTTTATCAATTCCATGTTATATTACATTCTTAAAAGCATTTGCCAGTAAAATCACATGTAATTGTAAAGCAAATATCTGACTCTTGTATAAATTAGATGTCATAAAGAAAAACCAGAAGTTTTAAAGTTATCATCACTATCATTTATCATCTATTAATATTAAGCTTTCAGAAGTTGTTAAATAGAAAATGGTACTACATCTTCAACAGGTAGAACAGAGAAGTAACAAAAACTTACTAAAACTTGTCATGTAATTTAGTTCTCTTTGTTTAGTTCTTGTTATCAAAACTCCTGTATGCCTGGTCCTGCTACCCTATGTTCCATTCTAGGTAACAAGATCAGTAATGTTATTGTTGTTTGAAAATATTGGTTAAAGTATTGAGTTCAGAAAAGGTATTGTGATTATCATATCAATAACTACAGTAGTTGGACACAAACATTGTTGAAGCGATATGTCATTCCTCAGCCAAATTTTGTTAATTTCATAAAAGTTAAATTCTGCATGCCCAAATGCACAAAATGAAGTGTATTGATGAGACTAACTTATTGGGCAACGTAAATTCCCTAGAATGCATTTTAGGCAATATGTTTTAAACCCAGATCAGAGAATGACGTTATTTCATGTAAACAATAAACAAGTTAATAATTACAAATGAACCAGCGTATAAATAAGGTGAAATGATTAAGCAGGTAAAGAAAAAGGACACATATCGAAAGCGTAATCTCTGTCACTTTATCTATAAGCTATTGCACAGTATCAGTAAAACGAAATAATACGATAACTATTCTTATTTGCAGACATTAAATACCCTCATTTCCTTAACCAATATTCTTTATATCTTAATGCCACTCCAAATGTTACATCAAGTTCCATTCTTTGGGAATGTTTCATTGGACACCCGTGCTATATCCTATTCTAAGTATTACCATTTTATACTACTATACTGTGCTACGCTATTTTATTAATATACATGCATATACATCTGTACTGTATTATATTGTGCTATCGTATACTAACTGTATGTTTTGAAGGTCAATTCAAAGCTGGAAGATATTTAGCAATAGATATTTCGAAACAGCTCACACTCTCTACTGATAGGTCATCAATTAGTAATCCTACAACATCCTTTTCTCCTTGCTCGAAAGCCTACAGATTCCTAATGACACTGCATTACCATTTAACATGTTACGTTGCACGACTGTGATCTTTAAAAAACATTTGCAAATTTATGCATTGTTCATCATAGGGTAAAAATATAGTTCAAAATACGGAAACATTTAAAGGACACAAAGTCAAGTTCTTCTTTTTACTATAATATCTAATTTAACTTTTTACATGACACGTTTCTGAAGGGATATTGTTATAAAAATACCTATATGTTCTATTGCTAATATTTCTTCATAAAAAGTGTGCCAAGTTCGACGCCCATTTAAAAACGCTTTAACTTGGTCCTTCCAAAAGTATTTGTTCTTTTATGTATAAGTTGTCTACCCCTGTGCTGCAACAACACAGCAGTTTTTACTTTATGCTTTACCTTCCTCTTTTCACTTCTTAGCAAAGTGTCAGCAGATTCAGATGAGATTTTTGTGCAAGGCTTTTAGACCACCTACCTTCTTCTGATTTGGCAAATCACTCATATCATACCAAGAATTATAGTCTGTTTTTAGATTTATACATGAACTTCTTGTTTTCTTGTTTTCTGTGTAGATACTTGATTTTCTAAGAATCGAATCAGCACGGGTTCATATTCATTGCAAACAACAAAGAATAGGGCAATTCCGTTGCCTCGTGTTTAGTAGTGTTTAGACGTGAGACAGAAATCACATATCTGAGAATTACAATATGGCTTGTAAACTAGGGTTGAGAGTGTTTATGCACATGCTGACTAATTGATGGCATGCTTTTGCATGCTTGTTTACATGGGCTGGCATTTCCGATAAGACAAAAGGCATACTTTAGACGCAATTATCATCTTATGATATGTCTGCACTCTTTTTGCACTTTCTACCGGGCTATGAATTGTGGCGATACAATGGGATTAGAATGGAATGCTCTCTGTTTTACGTTACTAAGTTACAATTGTTGTACGACTGAATCTCTGCTGTTTGAAGTTCTGGGACGCTCACTGTTTGCCAAGTTTCTAGTGGTTTGAGCTATGAAAGATGCTAGTGATGAACGTTTTCTACAATTCAGAGGTTTTCTTTAGATAATGAACTTCTGAATCCATACCATTGGTTTTCTTTCATTGTATATTTTAGCTGAAGACTGACGTTAGTAATTAGAAATACTTATTATCCAGGATGTTGGGCTTGATGATTATGTAAGCAAAGATAATGAAAGAGAGGGGCCATCAATTCTCCTTTCCAATGTCTTTGCATGTAAACAACTTCATCTGAATGGTAAGCTCAAGATGGTATTGGTACTTAACAGAGACATTTGGTTCTCATAGTTGTGCGTAGGCGCTATTAAAATAGGTGGTAAGGTGTTTGAGAGTTAAAGAGGATGTACAGAGTTTTCAAAGGAGGGTTAAGTGTACCAAAAAGCAAAGGAAATTTAAAATAATCAGGAAATACAGACGAGTAATTTAAAAAGTGATATATAAACTACTTACAATACTTCAGTTTCAAAGCTTTCAAATCAACTGCCATCATAAGGTAGCTATGCAATTGCATAACAGAGATACGAACCTATCTATGAATGCAGATGTTTGGCTAGTAATTTGTCGATTAGGTTAGTAACATACGTTACTTACATAAGTTGGTTAGTCAAGCTGATCATAAGGTTAGTCTCTCATTTAGGCATCGGATACATGGTACCAGGTAACTTTTGACTCCCGATAGGAGTTTCAGTTAAGGCTGATTTACACGCCACGATATATAGGCCCAATCCGGGGTCGATTCAGCCACGTGACTAATCCAAGATTAGAGGTACGTGTCATTTCAATAGTACGTATAGTAGTGGTAGTGGCCTCGCTACACGCGATTGTAAATTAAATGCAGAGAAGTATTCTTTGAAATGCCCACAGCATTTCCCTACAAGCTACTTCTATCAGTAATGGAGCTTCCGCTTTGATAAAGCCTAGCTCTATATCTTGACTTTTGGCAGCCACGTTCAAACTTTTGAAGCTCTGCCATGACATCAAAATTCGGGAGTAAATAAGTTGCAACGTCATAGACTTTCTAAAAATCGGCCTGATATGTGCTAAGACCAATGGCCGTGAAATCAAGCACCAGAACAATAGACTTTACATCATGGCAGATGTGAATCGGCCCGACAAATCGTATCGTGTAAATCTGCCTTTACACGGTACCGGATAGCTTACGATCTGACATGCATAGATAGCCTTTGATTCCAGATTAGCGTCTGAGTTACACGTTATTGGATAGGTTTCGATGTCAGAAAGGCATTTCAGTAACACAATACCGGATAGCTTTTGGGGCCAGGCTACTAGATAGCATCCGATGGCGGATAAGCGTGTCAGCTACACAGTAGCAAAGGCTACCCACTAAGACACTCGATCGAGGCAGATGCGTAACTATATCGGCTACCTAACCGATATCTAGGGCTGTCCAGTACCGTGTAACTGAAATGTCTGCCTGCTAAAGAAGGCCACCTGCTATCCAAAGCTCTTAGGTACCTAAACTTATCTGATATAGAAAGCAATACGATGCCGAAAAGCTGCAGCCAACGTTAGTTGGTTATTTACAGAGATTACATATTTGCTCAGTTACTGTGAGGGTTCCTATAAGGCAGGGTCGGTAAAAGACTAAATGATATGGGGGCACAGGAAGACGCCCGCAGCTCTCAGGGGCACAGCTATTATTTGTGCTATTATATCGATGTACATTTGTGTGGAGATTTTGGCTAGGAGAGAGTGACAGGCACTGGCCTAAGTAATCAGAAGCAATTCCTTTTTCATTTAAACTCTTGTCATGAAGGCACTTTCTGCCAAGAATGCCAACTGAAACAAAGAAAAATATTATTGTATCTTTCTTCATTTGATGTATATTTTAGTGAAAGGATTTGGAGGATTTTAGTTAAGTCTCGTCTGTAAACAGCAAATGACTGGAGCCCACTTGGCTCATACCGTTATCAAATAACCCAACCTGAAGTTCATACGAACTCACACTCTCATTTTTAAGTGCCATGCAACAAGGCTACCCAATGTTGAGGACTCGATATGACAAAATAAAAGAAACTAGATGTTGTTGAAATGGAGCGTAATCTTCAAACGCAGTGATAATAGCGATGCTGAAGGGAGTGTGTCACTTTATACTCCACAGAGAAATTAAGGTTGCTTTAAGGAAGGAAGAGAAACACCTACATTTGGGTGCATACCAGAGGGCCGAGATATTCAGTAGACGTCATAAACTTAGGGGCCGTATCTTAATTAATAGCATTTTGGTCTACCCTCGACTACAACATCGCATAGTCATTGCAACTGTAAGTAAATCCATACATCACCCATCGTTCTGTTGCTAAAATAAAACAGCACTGCAAAATATGGTATGGTTTTTAAGAGTCTTCAGAGAAGAGTCTGAGCTGCGAAATCAAACCTGGATATTAATGCCAATTTAGAACAGTTTTGGATATTTCAACATATTTGAATGGACCTAATAGCACTTGCGTCAAAAGAGTAAGCATAACAACACTGCGTGGTGCTGCAATACAACCATACTAATATCTGAGGGTCGTTACTCATTAAAGCCTCAGTTGATACGGCTTGATGACGTCACTAACATTAAGATTTTTTTATGCAAGTATCGGCTTCAGTTAGTGTTGGGATGAGTGGGAAAATGTTTTGTCTTACTGACCATGTGTACTATTAGCTACTGAGATATAAAAAGACACGGTCTGGAATATATTTTAGACTGTCGTTAAACCTAACTGGATACGGCACAGCTCGAACCTGAAACATCGAAGATCGCAAGCAACTTCCACAAGATTTCAAGTGGTGTAACGGTACGTTTTACGTAGACGCTTTGGTATGTTCTGTTGTTTACTAATAGCCTGTTATGCAGAGCAATTAAACAACTAGTATCGTTAACTCAGGAATTGCCTGGATGTCGCACAGAGGTTATGATTCGTTTGCCAATTCTCCTTAACGAACGGCGCAGATTTTGCGGGGAATATAATGTCCTTTGAAGTCATGTGTCACCAAGCCGGGGCAGGATACAGCATATGAAATGGTTGGTGGCGGCAGAGAGGGGTTGTGGGCATAATCGTAAATCCGTCGATTTAACTTTTCATAATGTCAACTCACGAAGTCCTTTGCCATTTTTTTTATTTACCTCTGGCAGACCTACGGTTTTAGGACTCTGAATCATGAGGTTTTGGGCATCACTTGCAATCAACAGCTAACTTGGAGCCCACTTTCGACCTGTTACCTTCTGTGGCATATTCCCTTGTAATGTCAGACAGTTGTAATGACCCCTTCACAAGCATCAGATGTTGCATTGTTAAGGAAGTCTCGTATGCTTAACTTCCGAGTAAAAAGACTCTACTATGTAATTTTTAACTTCTTTGCTGATATGATATTACTCATTAGAATTTAATTTTCAACTCGCAATACCGTATGCTATTAAATTATTGCCACCCTAATGAACTCATCCGGCATTTCAAGGGCAATAGCGTTCATCGTTTCCTAGGGATAACAATAGCAGAGCTTCCTATTGGAGACTTGATATTTATTG
>JAAAKL020004350.1:0-21169 GCA_010016065.2 Carybdea cf. marsupialis auct. non (Linnaeus, 1758) | reverse complement strand
TTGAATTTTATGTAGTGCGACTAGCAAAGTTGTTAGCTGAGGGTTATTTTGAAAGCTTGAGGAAAGGCATTGGACTGTTATGATTTTCGCTCGTTGGATTTACTGTATGCCTACTAAATTAAAGTAGCGGAGAGTCAGTAATATCTTTTCAGTAATGAATCAATTCGTCGTTTCGTTCCAGCAGTATATGTTTCAAAGATTTTTTTAATGTGTGTAAATTACTTTCTGTTTTAAAATTACAAATTACAATAGGAAATTTTAAAAAAAATTAACTTCAACACTTTATTTTGATACCTATAAAAGGGGACCATTACGGAAACAGGGTCAATTTAATTCTTTTTAACGCTATACCTGGCATTATAAATCATAAGTTAGTTTTTCGTGTGTTTCTTCATTAGATTTTGACGTCACACTCAAGTACAGGACAGATTTAAATATATTTTTGGCTTCTTTGAATAATCCAATGTTTTTAAAGGGCTATTATCTGAGTGATAATATGATTCACTCAGACTAATTTAAAAACATCATACCACACCTCTTCCTGAAGTATTTTATATTGCATATTTATACTGCTTACTCAAACCTTTAATCCAATTTTTAGAACATGGTATTCAGGTATCCCCGAAGAGAAACATGCGAGGCAAGTTTGGAGGTTATCTACTTCGGCCCCATATTATTATTACTTACTTTTTACAAAATATAACAAATTTTGTATTATATGATTATGAAAAATGTCTGGAGATCTTTTTTTGCCAGCTGATGATAATTTACACCGTTCTCACTTTGTATTTCTCACAGAAGACGAAAACATTCCTTTTTTTGATCCTTTTCACTGCCAAGTGTGGCAGCTCCCTTTTTTTCCTAATAAAATCTCTTCTTTACAACCTCATCTATAGACGGTCTCTTAAGCACATTACAGCGTACATGAACTTTGATGAGGAACAATAATCTTAAATAAGTATCAAATGTTCGAAGTTTCTCTTGGCTTTTGGATTGGACAACATGATCATCATAGTGTTAACAGTGACAAATTCATGCACGTTAGTTACTGACTCAGTAAGAAAAGCAAATACTGGTTCCTTGTTATTTATTGTCAGTGTAGACGCAGCAATTGATGTTACACAGGTAAACTGCTTAGTTTATATCAAAATGTAGACTACTGTGTTTTCAGCACCCTTTGATTTGTTATATATTTCTGTAGATTCACAGAAATACTTTTAAAACTGCACGAAACAGCGAAACATTTTAGTACTGAAAAGCTTTATTCGTCTGACACTCCGCAGAGAACAAAATCGTCATTGCTTAACACTGTGTAGCACTAAAACCGAAAGCGCTGCTAAGCAATGTGACTCTGCCATAGGGCAGCGCTTGCTTGAGAATCCAGACAGTCCAAAATTGTATACGGATGACCACGGCAACATAATAGGAAAAGCTGGGTATGCTTTTCACCTAACGGTTCTCGAATACATCCACATCAAAGCAAGAAAGCCATTGCTTTCCAGACAAAAAAGAATTTGTCTTTTTATTGGGCCTTTTCTGTTAACCATTCAGTTCCACAGACACTGATTGGTAAAAATAACACCGATCTAGCAGTCAGACGTCTTATTGGCTACTTTGAAAACACAGGTTGGTGTAAGTTTTGTTGATTACTTTTCAATTCCAATTCTGATAATTTTGCACTCTGAGGAGTTTCGGACGAGAAAAACTTTTCAGTTCTAAAATGTTTACGCTGTTTCATAGCACTTTTTGTTTTGTGCCATCAACAAACGCTTAGAAATACTTTTTAGAATCATCATCATCTGTGCACTCGGTTGCACTTTTCATCCTGATAATCCGAGTATATGATCTTCCGTCAAAAGATACGACTTGATACAGAGATCTCTCTATCGAGGAACTCATAAATGTGTCCATTGAAGTGGAGAATAACTGTACAATCACTTTCACAACATAGTATTGATTGTGATGTCACAGTTGCGTATTTAAACATCAGAAAACAATATTTCTTTGACATATAAACATAAGAACACAAATGTGTGTTTTCAACATAATTGAAAGTTGACAGCTGACTATTTCTTTAATCACATGTAGTGTCGGAGCCCACGAGGCTTGCCAAACATACTTATTTCGAAAACTTCAATAGGATTATTTTTCAGTCGTACTGTATGTACGTACCTAAACTGTTATCCTGGAAGTTCTGTAAAATAGTACAAATTCGAAACTTAAGGAGAATAAACGAACTATGGAAGCAATTATAAAAATGGAGTAGAAGTACAATAAAAGCAATATTTAATTTGCACCTTAAATTGTATTTAAAGGGTCCCAAATTTAATATTTGAATAGATAAAGGTGTCAGTGCTTGTTTGAAGTTTAAAGTGATATTCCTCCCTTACTACTCTAGGTAATTTGTCAAAAATAATTACTTCCTGGTAGTAAGTTGATGACCTTGTAGCCTCGAGTTGAAATTTGGAAACTTTCCATTTTTTTCTATCGCATCAAAATAAGACAGAAGACTTTGTTCATTAGGTACCAAAATACAAGGTACGTCTGTTTCTTATCAGTATCCAGTATTAGTCTCAATAGCTCTATATAAGCGTTTGCCTAATTTTCTATTAAATGGATAATTTGATATTCTTTTGCTTGATTCTCTGTCTTTCTGAAGAGAGAGCCTAAACAAGGAGGCCCCTTTTTATCAACATACCATTTCATCATTCATGCTGTAATTATGTTTATGATAGTATGATGCTAACATATGATTCGATGCTTCACAACTTGAATATTTTGAAATTATTACAAATGTTTCGAATATAAAACAGGGTGGCCCAGGAGTTTTAACTTTCCCTTGTATTTATTGCTTGTTTATTTTTTGGAAGCTGTCTCTATGTTGCATCCAAGCATACAGTGCAACTGTGTATCATAGCACATGGCTCCATTTTAGCAGATATGATTTAATTTAGCACTTTTAATTAAGTAACACGTATAGGTTATTTACCCATACAGATCATGAACACTAGTTTATCGTGATATTCACAGGACTGGGGAGGGAGTTGGGAATGTAGTGATCAACTATAGCAATGCTAATAACTCAGTCTAATTTTCACTTAAGTATAAAATTGTATTGATCAGAACTTTATCTATAAGCTAAAGAACAACACGCCCATGTTTTGTAATAGAGGAGACAACATCACAGAACACCTGGAAGTTGGCAAATAACCGTGTAACAATTCATTAGCTAACCAACGAAAGTTAATTAAGTGATCATATTGTCTCATTTTTAAAAGACAATAAACATACAACTGAATGTAAAGACCATTTATACATACAATATACGATATTTTTGTCACTAGAAAATTTTCCCTTGCCAGCGTGAAAATTAGCACAGTTTAACATAAACACCTTGTAACATCATAAGTAGTGACGCGATTGCTGTTTATTTTCCAAGTGCCGTTTAACCACACACAGATGTAGAGGATAATTCAGTGACACGATTGTAAACGTGCCTCCAATGCAAGGATGTCACGTCAACTGGCTGCAAGCCTAATCTCGTACAACGGTACGTTCTCTGGTGGAGTTTACGTATAGCAAGCATATTACTCTACACACATAATCAACACGCAAATCAATAGCTCTTGATGAATAGACATAGAAAGTGAATAAGTGTCTGAAAAATATGCAATTTTGGGGGGAGTAACTAGGGGTACTATCAACCGCCGGCAAACATGAACCACAGAAAATACTGCGATTTAAAGGCGAAAACGCAATTGAAAACACTTACTTATTCATTGGGTGCATGTCACATCATGTGTGGAAACTGTTCTTACTGTTTCAGCTGATCGTTTGGAACTTTTGTGGAGATTTTTCGCGCAGGGACGACTAGAATTGTCTGTAGATCTGTCGCCTATCATAGTTGAGTGGGGAAGAATATGTTAGGTTTAAGGGGCGGCAGATACAGCTAAAAACAAGTTTTAGAAACATTTTCAGCACCAATCAATGCGTACACTTCCTACGTTGGGTTTTTGGCTTTTGGAGTGCCACAAACGTAGCGTCCTCCATAAGAGCCTTGTGGCTGTAACGAGTGTCACTCCTGAAGGTCCCTTAACATCAATGTCTGAAAAACCCGCAACGAGATCTTCAATGTTTGCCAATTTCGCGTGGCAGTCTATGACTTCATAGATTATTTTTAGCAACAGTCTTATGCGGAACTCGCGTATACCGCGACTTAAGACTTAAAGACTAAATTGAAGAAAAGACAGTTT
This sequence comes from Carybdea cf. marsupialis auct. non (Linnaeus, 1758), assembly GCA_010016065.2. Classification (NCBI taxonomy): domain Eukaryota; kingdom Metazoa; phylum Cnidaria; class Cubozoa; order Carybdeida; family Carybdeidae; genus Carybdea; species Carybdea cf. marsupialis auct. non (Linnaeus, 1758). Next base: position 16,916 of record JAAAKL020004350.1, on the reverse strand, counting down.
AAATTTCTAAATGGTTCCACCATTGCAGCGATACTTTAGCCATTTACGACGGAACAAGTAGTGAACCTCTCATTTGCTTTCTGTCAAAATCGCTTCTTAAACAGGGGGGGATACTACGTTTTGATTTATGCTTTCAATTTCCAGTGTCCTTTGTTGCAACGGTTTCTATGGGAGTATATATAATTGCTAGAAGGGGGGAACATAGTTCCAATGACATAAGTTGGATATGCCACTGACTTGGTTAAATATTTTCACGGTAACAATACAATGTCGCCGTGGACCATTGGACTCAAAGAAACGCAGTTTTCAAGAGTGTGTTAGCGAAGAAGCGTGCATAACTTTAATTTAATCGACCACTCAGTGAGACGGTGCACTTAACCGTTACGGAGACATTTTTATGCACTGTGCAACTGCACGCCAGTATACCTGTACACCTGCGCGCCTGAATGCCCTTGCGTCTGTACTGTTATGCCTACTGTATGCTGACTGCTATGCACTAGTTGATAGGTTAATCCTGAAACCAATCAGTTCTGTTTCAGTTGTTTTCACTTTCTGTATGCTTTACTAAGTATACGCGTAAATAAAAGAAATCAAAGTGACACTACGCATACTAAACTACCTGTAGTATGTCTTCATTTAAGTCAGTGACATCGAGAGGGGACAAGGAAGGATAACTGACTCTAGCGTATTTGCAATAGGGCAAGGCTTGTAAGAGTTAATTGTGCAACAACATATATTGATCTTGTAGGGGCCCTGATGTTTTCGATCTGTTTTTCTTTAAAGGATCAACCTGTTACTATTTACTATTCTCCAAATCTCTAAGTTAGTTCCTAAGTGTTATGACAAAACGACACAAGTATGTTACGTATTGTGACAAGTGTTAAAGTAAAAAACAACTAGGAAATAAGCTCTATACAGGAGGTTGAAGGACGAATGTCGTAAGAAGAAGCGTTGTTACAATTTTTAACGTATCGATGAAAGTGAAACAACTTTTTGTAAAGGTAAACGTAAACCTGGAAAGCCCGGATTAATGCAAGTATCTTCTTAAGCTTAGGACATAAGCAGTAAGAATGGCACTTACGAGGTAACATAACAATCCGTAGATTAGGTATAATTGAAAGAAATCAACTATTATAAGCTCCAAATAAATAATATAATCTGTATTGCAAGTAAAAAGAATTCACTAGATTTCAACAGCCGTAAAGTTTCAGGCTAAGGTATCAATTTTATATGTTTTTCTTTGTTATTTCTTATAAAATTGCATTTTATTGATTTACTCAACGAGTTTTAACGAGAGCAGCCGGCACAAGTCGAATGGGATATATTGCGCGAGCATGACGACTTCACCCATTTTAAGCTTCCGAGCATTTTCAGGGGAAGTGGGTTTACACAGCTGGCCCTAAAAATAACCCAAGCCTCCTACCGTGGGCTTACGCACTCTTAGTCGTGGTCTTACATCGCGGGTCCCTGGGTTTACGCACTCCTAACTATGTAAAGGTTCGTCTATGTTCAACTTGCCTCTCTTTCGCCAAAAACTTATTTGTCATTCTAGCTCCGTTACTGTACACCGCAGCGTCTTCTCTGTTCGCAATAGCACCCTTAGTTCATGCTTTATCGGGTAATCTGGCGATAAACTCACTTGAACGATTCTTGCTGTGAAATGCTGGTAGGTATGAGGGAGTGGCCTTCTGACAGAAAACAAAATGACTTCCTTAATACTATGAGGCAGCTGACATAGTAACACCAAGGAATGTGAATTGTTGTACTTAAAGGGCTCTTAAGAGTTTTCACTACTGCAATGATAAAGTATTTGTCTTTATACAATAACCATCAAGAAGTAGAAATGATTCTATGATGGGGAATTGGGTCCTTCTGCTTCCATTAAGTTTTTGTCTATCGACTGTAGCATCACATATACGGTCTGTTATGTAAACAGTGCTCTGATAGTTTATATTTCTACCTCTTAGGCAATTCGTTATGTAGTACCGAGAGAATTTGAGTTCGCATCTGATTTGGTAAAATAGGCATTCATTTTCCATTTTAAGTATTTAATTTTTATAAGTCAAGAGTGATAATTCTTTCAAATTTCTTGTAAAAAAGAAGTTTCTGCTTTTAAATCGTTTGTTTAATTATCTGTGAAGGCGGATAAACTGGTGCCAGTAATACTTAATATAATTATACCATATTTTGTATGCCTATAATCGGTAACGGAACTTGTATGCCACTTGAAATGCTTACAAAAAGTTAAATATGCTGCACTTTACCACAACAAGTGCCGCAACTACCTAATAATTATAGAAGAGGAGGGGGGGGGGGGGCTAAACCGATTTTTATCAAAATTTTTTTTGTTTTCAAGGGACGTGACCATGAAAATAAGTAACTCTGTTAAATTTTCTAAATCGCGTTGGGAATTATTGAAGGGGCTATAGCCCCCGACCCCGCAGTGGTTACGGCACTGATAACAGTTATCAAATATCATCAAATTCATAAAATAATCATGTTTTCTAAAACTCAAATGAACTTTAAGTGCTTGTCGTTAATTTTCTCTGGTAACAAAGGAAAGGACGATATTAAAAGATCTCTAGAGAAGATGATACGCTATTGCAGTTAACTGTTATTGTTGAAACCCCAGACAACGGAATGTCCCAATGATAAAAAATACGTATAGCAAAGAGATTTTTGATTTAAAGGAAAGAATTAAATATATTTCTAATTCTCTACTCTCGGTAGAGAATGAAATTAATGATAGACCATTTATCTTGCTTTCTGGTGCATAGTAGTCGTTCCACTGTTTTCTACTGAAATTTGACACAGCGATGTTACGTTTCCTTTGGTCGACGTGGATGATGCAGGGAATTGGATTTGATTTAACCCACTAAAGCATACTGTTTCTATATCGAATGCTATCCCGGGGAACTCCAGTTGACAGAACCCTAACTATTCGAGGGCGCCAGTCCTTGTTAATTTTACTATTGATTTAACATTTCACTCTTATAGCTGCAGCCGAAAATGTGAGCAAACCTGTAGCTGGAATTGAACATTCCTTTCAAAATGTCTCTTGGCCTCTGTGTATGTATTTTGCAATAAGCAAAAGGTGCCCTTTTATCCACTCTTAAATCCAACACGTAGAAAAATGTTCTGTAAGTGAAAAAGTGCCCTTTAAACGTTGTCCCCCAAGGTTGAGATGCTTCCTACTCATCTTAATGGAGGGTGCCTATTCAACACGTTTAAATGCATCGATGGCAAACATGGCGAAGTTGTTTCCGGAGTGTGTAGTCTTATGGTGGGGATCGCAACCATAATGTGTGCAAAGTGAACGATTTAAACTTACCACCTTATTTGTATGAGTAAGACTTTATTACTAGAAGAGTGAATTGGTGTTGACATAGTAGATTCAATCACGGTACAAAACACTCTAAATGTTGATTGTCATATAAGATATTTTTTGGAGGATAAAGACCTTCAACATTATTTCCAGCGCTGTTTTCTTCACAATTATTAAATTACAGGGAGATATATTGCAGATAGGAATTTTCGAATTGAGTTTGAGGACTCCATGAATGGACAACGTTAGGATACCTTTTACGGGTATGTGTTGGTACCCCTTCAGACATTTTGTTGCTGATAACGCATTTATAAGCAGTTTTTTCCCATAAAAAATCACACCCTACCACATAATAGTTTATGTGACGTAATAAGAGGACGGCACCACATGCTCCCCGTGTATACACCACGGAGATGAGAAAAAATTCTGTTAAATGTTGACACCATTTTACTGCATACGTTAGAGGTATCCACATCTCACTTTGGTGGCTTATATAAACAAAAGCTTTAATTGGAAAAGTTTTTTTTTATCTCTACAATTCATTTACTTGTTTGGTGCTCATTTCTCTTTGCATTCGTTACACAGGTGAACAGAACCATTCCATCAAGCTTAGACTTTTTTGCACCCATTTTATTCAAAAGTAGCGTTATTGAATTATTCCAAACTTTATTTAGGCTTTTCATATTTTGGCTCCTCTAAGGTAAACCAAGTTGTGCTTGACGAGTTAGAATGCTTGGGGCGTGCTAAATTTCTCATGTAATATGCTCATAACATTTAAAAGTACAAAATAACATTATTTTGCTTCACCATCATAGAAGGAATAATGGGATTCCTTTTTCAGGAATTTTACTCTCTTTCGGAATTTTTTTGCAAAGAGAAGTTGTTTAGTTGCTGTGGATATTAAAATGCCAATAGGGCAATGTAATGATGCGCAAATAACCCCGATTTTAATTGCTACACTTGTGCGTTATTTACTTTAGCATCTTAAAGGAATTTAACTTTGACGTTTCTCGAGAAATTTTTCTTGGCATACTTAGGTGTCCCTGTGATTACTGATCGGGACAGTAGAGGGACTCAGCAGAGAGCGTATATTTGTGGCATTAATGTTTATTCTTAATAGACAGAAAAAGATAAGCCACTAAGTAACAATAAAACGAAGAGAGTCTAAAAATCGCAGAAACGACTTCTGTCTTCTTCTTGTAAAGATTATATTTAAGTGAAACAAAATGAAAAGCCCAAACTCAGCATTAGCTGTCTCATTATGACGTGTTTCTAGTGCGATACCTTCACGAATTAACAAGTGATGGCATTTTTGAATGATCGTTTCATTTCCTACTTTCCTGGCATTTTCCAAAGAAAAAAAAAATGACCATGGATATTCAGGAATGAAATCCTTAATTAAGACGAATGATAATTTCATTGATAATGGTTTTGGCTAGGAGTAATTTGTAATTTTGAATGTGTCATTTTATCATTTGGAATGCCTTGGTCAGAGCGAGTGAAACGAAATATCTATATAGAAAATCTTAGCCTACCAAAGACGTGGTATAACTATATGCTTCTGGACGTGTTTCATCGCCACCGAGAGGAAGCTAGGTAACATTCTGAAGTAGTTTGTATATTTTATATGTGCTGATCTCAAGAGAATTCTCTCAATCTGTCGTCAGTCGTCAATAGCCTTCAACATGTTCTACATCACAATAAGAACCAGCCTTATCCAATTCCAGTAAGTCATTCATTGCACACAAAGGCCAAATTGGCTATCCTACATTCAGTACTTCTTTACTTTTTGTATCAGCAATGTCGAAGAAATGCATTGGGTAGCACAGGGATGATTGAAATGAGATATTCTGCGAATTTTCCAGGAAACCATTGTTAATGAGCCGTTTTTAAAATACGAAAATAGTCTATTCATCGCTGGACATCAAACATGGACGCATGAAAGAATTTGTTAAGGCTCTAGATGAAGAAAATGGCTGCTTTACTTCTTTGGAACTCTTTTTAAGTCCCTAGTTTCTAGAGACTAAATCTGGTAATTTTAGGAATTAATGATTGGTATATTTATGAACTAGTTAAATGTTCCGTCTCTTTCCAGGAAGCTTAGGCCTACATATATTGTTGTCTGTATGTGTAGGAATGCTGCAGTGACAAAAGACAACATACATTCATTGCTCTACCCTTTCTCTCACAGACTGTCAATGAACTTGAAAGTCTTTAATGAGGTAGGGATAGTTATACTTGAGTTCTTGTCAAAAGACACCAGCTTGGAACGCTCATACGACGTTTCTAATGCAGTTTGCACACACTAGATAGGTACATTTCAGCGTGCAGATTGCACTTGGTATACACTCATAAGACGGTTAGAATGCAATTTGCACACAATAGATATATGTACATTGGAACGTTCAGATTGCACTTGCAGTATGCTCATAAGACACATCCGGGAAATCTGAGGATACTCTTTTTACCCACTTTTGGCCTCAAGCGGCCTCCGAGGCTTCAAACCCGCTAATAACCTGCCCCTGATCCAGGAGAGTGTCCATATAAAGTCTCATTATGATAGGCAAAGCGGTGTGACTGCCTATTCCGCATTCACACACATGCATACACATCCTCTCCTATTATATTAGATTAAATTAGATGAGAAACAGTTTCAAGTGCCAAGTCCTGTTTAATAGCACTGTGAAATATATGGTGCTCATTCACTCTTGTCATTCAAACTTTTTCAGAAACAAAAAGTCTAAGTGCCACACAGAGCGGACTAACAAATGCTAAGAGCAGTTCAGTTACTAGGCTACATGGTAAGGATCAAAGTCAACTCCCCATTCAGTCACGTACAAGAATACATTGAGAGTCATTGCGACTCATGTAGCTAATAAGGTGTCCCACCTTAAGCTATAGAGGAAATTCAAGAGCAGCACCAAGGCATATAAAGTATAAATATAGGGACAGACAATTGCTGTGCCATTACGAAGCAATGCCAGATATGTAAAACAGAAAGTAGCAAGAGAGAATTTTATCCTTATCTTTAAATTGTGGCTTTTTACCAGAGTGCATCTCAAAATTTAGCACTTGATTAAGATATTCTTCTCTGTTACTTCAGTATCCTGATGTTGTAGAATTTAATGTTTCCTCAATGTTCAATTGCATTCTCGAACTGAATTTTTTTTGCGCTTAATGCAACCATGTAGGGAAGGGAATGCTGCCTAGTGATCCTTCAGGTTTGGTCACCTAGAGGGTAATATGCACAAGATGATTCCCACCTGATTAAGGAAATGGACTCGCTTTTTTGATCCAGCATAAAAAAGTGGTTCAGGAACATTTCCGTTTGTAGGAAGGCCTGTATGATTTATTTTTACGGACCTATAGGCAGTTTCTGTCAAGACAGAGGTTTAACTTGTGAATCAAGTCCTTATCAATAAAAGATAGAGGAAAAGCATTTGTTTTATTTTTTGTCAACCCTTCCGTTCATAGTGTTATTCTGAGACAACACCTAAAAAGCTGAGGGTCACTAGTCATTTGATTCACAGTAACGAATTAAGTAGATGCTACCATCGTAAAGCAAGCCAGGTTCGTGATGCACCAACTGAGAAAATAGCGCAAGTTTCTTAAAACGCCAGTGCTCAAAGCTTGGTAAAGTTGGGACATTCTTTACTTGAGAAGAACCGATCATGTCAGAAAGAGTTAAATGGCAATTGGTTTTCTAAACATTTATCACTCTTGTAGTATAAAACAGGAATTTCAAGGAGACATTCATGTATTAAAGTTAAGTACTTGATTTGCCTTGTGGGCAGTATTTTCCTAAATAATTTAAGTTTGAGAAATGATGCTAATTAGAGAAAGAGGAAGTCTGCAGCTATGATTCAACAGAGCCATTGTGGGTGAGCAAGTATGTATATAGGAGTCATTAAGGTCACCTTGGTGAATTTCAGTTTCTCATCAAAATCTGTGAATGCCCAGTGTTTGTGAGCAAAGTCGATCTTTTGCACCTGAATTCTAATTATTTTAATTGTCCCTTGCTTCGTTAGTCTTCATGATTCAATTCCGGTTGGTGTAATAACACATTTTATTAACGGAACATGTCTCGCAGTTTATATTCCAAGCCAAAAGGAAACAGCTTTTTGTAAGCAGTAAGCTACGACTATACGACAGGTGACGAGACATTTGTTTTACCAAGTCCGATTAAACATCGATTAGCAAAATCATGCAAATATATTGCTGGGGACGAAACAAATATCTAGTACTTTTAGGTCTGTGCTTAGTCAAAAGAGTGCAGAAGGCCTTTATGAGGTTCATCCTAAACAGCAGACTTGGTCACATGTCAGATAACTACGAATGGAATTTATGTTTTCATTCCTAAAAAGATGCAATTCACTGTTGATATAGATGGACCCCCGGTAGTTCCGAAGTTCGTATCTTGCTTGGTATTTCAAATACAGCTTTGTCTATCTTTTTTGGAAGTCTCTGACTTAACGCAGATTTTGTCAGAAATTGAAAACCATTGGCTCAAGACGTCTTCATAAATTCCCGATACGAAGAATTAACCAAAGCAACACAAAATGTCTTTTAACAATATGGAAAAAACACTTGAAATAAGGTATTCTAAGACCACGTCTAAGACCACGTCTTCTAAGTCTCGTAAAGTGCATGTAAGCTTGGGCTTCGAACCCATAGTCCTATGTTCATTCTCTTTTAAGCTTTATAATATAAGCTGTGTTTGAGTTTTGTTAGTCAACGGTATTTCAACAAGGTATTGTTGGACGGTGTTTGGGTAGGCCCCTATTAGTCAATTTCTTTCTATGCAGTGAGTTAATCCTCTCTAATACCAAAAAAATGCTCTATTTTTTTATGGCTAATAGATAATTTAACAGTCCTGAGAGTTTTATTTTGTCAAAGATGTGTTGCTGTTTCACCAATAAAAGTAGACATGTATTTCAAGCGAGATAGGTCTTAATACTATTACTTATTTGCGTTAACTCTTTCCATGTTTTGGTAAAGAAGACAGCACTGGAAATCGGTGGAAGGGATAAATGTACAAATTCAAGGAGCCTACTATTCTAAGTTTAAACTTTTGTATGATACAGGATAAGGTCAGCATGCATTGTAGAATGAGTTCCAGAAAACTAATAGCATTTGATAAACTTTGGGGCCAAAGGTATGAATTAATAGATTTTGTTTAACACTTGCTTCATTCTTAACTAATCTGTCATGAGGATAATCTCATAGTAAGGGCTCGAGTATGTTTTCCAACGCCATTAGATTAAAGAACAGTCCTGCCAAGCCTTATAGGGGGATAAGAGTTATTCATAATACATTTAGAATTAATATGGCTTGGCAAGAGATTGTTTTCTACCCGTCTCTATTTGGAAGTAGGTATTGCAATGAGGGTATTGACAAATAGAAATTTATCACTTCTTGCTGTCTTGGAATTTGTATCCATATCAGTTAAATTATCTACAAAGATATGTACAAAAAAAGAAATCCAGTCTTTCCATTTAGATTGCGTGATAACCCCACTTATAAGATATTGCCTCCAGTTAAGATAATGAAATTTCAGTTTGGTTTGTGTACATAACACTTAAAGGACAAAAATACAACAAGTCGTCATTTTTAAATATCAGAAAATTTTCATTCCTTCTCATTGTTCTATCTCTTATCAAGCACCAAATATATCCGTTTTCTCCTATTAGGAAAAGTTATATCTTATTTGCCTTATATTACTGACTCTTCATATTGCATTCCTGCCATGATTGAAGGCCAGATGGCTTTGAAACTCTCTTTCGTAGACGTGCAGATGTAACCAATACGAGAGATTCCAAATGACGATAAGGTGGCCAATGGATTACTTTAATCCGTGCAATATAAACATTTGGAGCCGATTTTAGACAACCGAAGCAAGGTCGAGGCGATCTCGAATGATAATGGAATTTTATCAAGTAATGTCCAGTCACGTTCTGAAGGGACAAGACATGACGAAACTAAAAATGAAACAATCGTTTGTAAAAATCACAGATATCTATGACTCTTTGCTTGTAAGCGGTATAAAAGGGACAGTGCTTTAATAGCATTCGTTGATATATTCACATGCTGTGTACAAATGATATTTCTTTCTCCCTGTACATGTCAAAGCTAAGAAGTGATATTGTACTGTTGAATCACAGGAGGAATTGCAATAATGAAAAATTTAGTATTTCCTCAAAATAATTAGACCTCATATGTTGATAAGTTGAGTTACTTGTGTACAGCAACAAAATGCCTTTATAGCTAGTCTCTTAACCCTTTGCCCCCTGTTGCTGTTGAATGGCATTATGTTACTTATAAGGATTCTCGTATGTCTCAGGGGGTAAGACAGTCAGTGCCTGTTTTCATTATATATTTCACTCTTTTCTGATCATTCTGTAAGTATAAAACAATTTACTAAAATCACACAACTGAAAAATCATTAAATCTTTGCCGTATACGTTGGTCTACTTCATAATCTTTAGATATATAGTCATTATAATAACAGTGGATAATGTAAAATCCTAATTTAACATCTTCATATTTAACAAAAATTTTCGACTTTTGTTTTAAGGTGGTTATGTAGTGGTCTTGCATTCATAACAACTTCAAGATGCAACATTTCATACAAATGTCTTGCAATGTAACATCCTCGCCTCTTCCAGCTAAATCGAAAGTGCCGATATACTACTTACCTTTCCAGTTGAAGAATAGGACTCGACACAAACGTCTAAAACCTACAGAAATCCCCGTTTTACTGAAGTGTCATACCATTAAGATGATCTTCTTCAACCCGATTTAGAATAGTGAACTTTAATCATCAGTTTGCATAATTCTATAAAAGCATTGAATCCATATTAGAGCACACAAATTAATTAAATGCAGTATGTAGTGTAATTAACCATACCCTGCCCCGAAACAGCAGTGACCTAGTAGGTAAGAGGACCCATAACGTTTTGGACATTTGGCGTATAACTTGGCTTATCGTTCTGAAAGATAGTGACTTCTCGATAAATTTATTTCAGTAAAAAATTGTACAACTTCACCATCATGTAGTCATAAGTACCGACTTCGAAGAGTCCCCAACAAACAGCACAAAATCTCTTAGACAAACATTGATAATATACCTGATTGTTTTTTGAATAAACCATGGAGATTTTATACAAAAACTCTCTTACAAACAATGTTATGTTTATTGTTTGTTACTACTAAAATAGAAGGATATTTTACGTTTTGATGTTCAACAGTGTTCTAACAGTAATTGTTGAAATGTGTTTAGGTAATTACCAACTTCTTGTGTAGCTTATAGATGAACTAATAACACTGCAAGTTTTGATACAAAAGTGACATATATTTATAAAGGTTTTAGCATTGATCTAACCTCATCTTTCCCAAAGCAAAGAACCTCAAAATCCAGGTCCAGAAAGAGTTAAGCTCAATTTTTGAGTGTTCACAGGCAAATTTAAGATACATGTTTAAAATCATTTATAAAACTCTTACTAGTTTGGTCTCTAAACCTAAAACTAATAGTAATATAACCAAAGCTACCGTGTAAGATCATAAACACTCTTCTAATGACCAAAATGGATGCTTTGTAGCCAATCCTAAATACGAACCATAGCTTCAGTTCTTGTATCTTTTCCTGTAAGAGAGAAAGAAATGCCTTTTTACGTCTGCAACACTTCTTAAAGATAGTTTTGAACAAATTCATGGTACTACAGAACTTAAAGAGAAAATTAAACAGGCAGCTCATTTTGATCAAGAAGCTTTTCGCCGATTCTCATCAGTTGATCTATATCGGTAAGGAAATACTGTACAAAGAGACTATTTATACATACAGAGAGGATCGAAATTAACAATATGCGGACGCAGAAGGACACATAACATAGATACGTGCGCTAAAACGTTGACAACTTGAAAACAAACTCCTTTTGCCTACAAAAACTCGGTTGAAAACGTGAAATATAGATTGATTCTAACACAGAAAGATGAAACTTAGAACGACCCCTACTTAACATTCTAAAATGTCCATTGTCATATTTTCCCCGACAGATCGTCCGGCGGTTATTTTCTGGGCTCCTCACTTATACTATGTATAACATAGTAATGATTTGTATCCACCGGCTGTTCTGAGATTCATCAATTCCTGACATTAAAATGTTTTCTGTTCGCCATCTTCATCTCTTTTAGAGAAAAACGACTTTTCATCTGTATATCAAGAAAAGTTGACTTACCTAAACACGTGGAGGCCAGAAACTACTTGTGACAAGAATGTGGCAAAATTCAGGCGGCCATGTTATGAAGGTAAGGAATACCAAAAAAGGGCTATGCTATTTCTGTGGTTTTAGCCAACTTGACTGCACATTTAATTAGTTTAAGCTTTAGTTATTAGTTTCCGATATATTACACTTCTTTGCACTATTCGTCTTTCGTTTCGTGAGCACGATTGATTTATAAAAGCATAATTGTCAGGGTCAGGGTTTTCTGTCATTCTATAGTAAGAAGAAAGATGAATATTTATAATGAGATATGCTTTTATTGCTGAAAAAAGACATCTTTCAATTTTTGGACGTCTTACAGTCAAGGGAATTAAGAAGAAAATAGTAGTGCCTTATTAATCCTATTCAGCTCGAGAGGGAATTTAGTCTTGTAAAACTCCCCTAAAAAGCTATTGCATGCCACATGAATTTTACTGTTATTTATGTTTGTTACCAAATAGCGGTGTTTTGATGCTTGAATTTTTGTGTTTAAATTATGGCAGAATGTCTTATTTCCCAGTGTAAAATAATGACAGTGAGAGAAATGAAGGCCCATTCCCAATGAATTATCGCATCTAAATCAAGATTTATTTGCCATTTTCATAGCAAAATATGCTAATATAAGAGTGCTAAATCTTATCATCATGGGGCCAGCCTTTGCAAAAATAGTCAGGGGTTCTCCAAAAGACCCCCTTAATCGAAATCATTCCAGGAAAAACGAGCACAATAGGGTTTCATTTCTTCTTTTTCAATCTGTCGTTACATTACCAGCAGATGAACTTCCTAAATCTTAACCTTGCTGTACCTTGCTGCCAGCCAAATTTCTGATCTCATCTTATCAGTGTCCCTCTTCTTCGATTTTTCTCTTCTTCGATTTTTCTCTTCTTCGATTTTTCTCTTCTTCGATTTTCCTCTTCTTCGATTTTTCTCTTCTTCGATTTTCCTCTTCTTCGATTTTTCTCTTCTTCGATTTTACTTTTGTTCGATTTTGTGTCCATTTTTTTATCATGCTGTACTACTCGTAACCTACCCTTTATCTTCTCACACTTCTCACTTTGTCCATTTCGCTCTTCATTTTTTATCTGACGTCTCATGGCTTTAATTATCCAACAATTTGCTATGTTACGGCAGGGTTATACATTTATAATCTTAAACAGCAGCCAATAATCTTTCAAGTGTAGTCATTTTTATATCTCCCTCCCTGCTGGGATTCTCAAAAGATCCCAGTCTGGATGGTGTTAAACAGAGGTACTCCATATTAGAATTTCTTATTCTTAGACCACTTCTCTCCAAAGCATGCCTCCATATCTCTGACTTTTCTCCACCCTTTTTGATTCTTTACATACATAATGTCATCTGCACTTTTTTCCTTCCTTTTTCTGCTCATCTCTCCATGGCTAAAGAAAATCGGAAAGGAAGGAGTACTTATCCCTGGTGAAGTCCAACCTTAACCTTGCGCTATTCTGTGACCCCTGGAACACACCCTCCATCTGTCTCACTTTCTTGATACATATACTGGAACAGCCGTATATTAGTTTCTGTCACAACTAATTTTCTCGTACAGAACCGCAGGTTCTTGTCAATGTCCTCTCACACAATTTCTCTAACTCCTTAAATACACTCCTTAAAAACTCTCTTAGACCTTCTCGGTAGTTTTCAAGAAGTATTTTAAAGGTACGCAAGCTTCAGTGGTAGTTCTCACTGGCATGTAGGCATTGTGCCACTGACAATTCATAATTATACTTCTGCGGCTGAGGTCAACATCAGTCTCCCACCAGTTCACGGTTTGACTAATAACGATATTTATGAGGCATATTTCGCTTAACCTATATCTTGTTCCTTAGGAAAAATCAACAGATACAACGAATAATGATGATCAAAATTTTCTGCAACGAATTCCTTCGCACGGCTTCGTATTCCTTGAATGCGCCTGAGGTCTTAAATTTGCAATTTGTTTCAGATCCAGTGGGACCGTCTGATGGGCTATTGAGTCTGGTCCTCAAAATTTTTATAATAAACTCGGTAGTGGCCTAGTGGTAGAGTGCCAGACTCACAATCCAAGGGTCGTGAGTTCAAACCAGCCCTGAGCTTGCCTGCCACGATCCCAGAGGTACTGTACCTTGTCATCTGCTCTCGCGAAGTTGGAAACTATGTTTCGAGAGATAGGACAGAGAGGGGACTGGGAGCATGGATAGCAAGCGTGGATAGATTTTAATCCAAAGGGTAAAAGTAACCCCGTTACTAGGAGTGGCTTTGGCTTTGAACCGGTTGAAATAATTTAGAGAAAGAGTGTAGCTACGTAAAGCCAATCTAATTGCCCTGTAATTTCTTCGTCTTTCTTGTAGTTGCTTCTAAAATAATCAAATTATAATATAAGGTGCCTTGCGTTAACATTATCACTTCATTTGCCTTTTAGCCTCGCATCCAAATAAGGAAGACGGACCTTTATTAAGGAGGGGGCCATTTTATTCAAAGGCAGTTTCGTACTATGACATTAGCTGCACCCATGCTTCAACGAGAAGTTTTTTAGGATACATAAATTCAAAGAAAGTTACAACAGCGATCCAATTCATCTTAGATATACCAAGGCTAAGCCAGATCAGAAAAGCAATAATGAGATTTCATCCAGCGTCAGACGATGGAACATCTTTACTTGTTCTCATAACAGTTCCTGAAAGCCCTCAAGGAGATGAATATATGAAAAATTGCGTCTTCCGTGATAATGACTACACTGACTCATTCCGATTGTATAATGAATTCTCATGGGAACCCTGGACTAAAGGTGTGCTGGCCTATTCAGCTGATGTTTATGGTTTGGTTCAATATGCTGTTAGCCATCCGCAGTGGGCAGGCAGTCTGATTTTCAATGTGAGAATAAGAAGCTCAAATACATCGCAGACGAGACCTTTCTTCAGCCCAGTCGAGTTATTTTTGGATTATCATACAAGAGCTAATGGTATTTTGCATTTACCTTTCAATTGATTGCTGTTTCTCTTTATCTCCCCCTCCTCCCCCCCATAATTGTGATGCTTAGCCACGTTTTTCTAAAGGGACTCAAAGGGAATATATTTCTCATGCAAGACGTTGTATTTTTATCAAGTTGGAGCGAGTGTATAGAAAGCCTGGCGAAAAGGATAAAATGACATGCAAAAACAAAGTAAACCATAGGGCATTTGTAAACATGAAAAATCAGATGATAACTGGGGGTCGCAGGATTGGGATATGACATTGTCAAGCAAACTGCAGGCAATGAAACACACTTTTCTGACAGCACATTGATTATGGTCTCTCGTAATATTTACTTCCTCTTAACTTGATATAATCTAACCTCATTTAATACTCCCCTATTGAGGCAGAGAGTAACTGATTGGCGTGAATTACTTAATATTTTGAATATGAGAATTGGTTTGTAAATACAATTTGACCACCTCGACAGATAATTGCAGATAATACCTGCTCTTTCACTATACTGATAGTTAATTAAAGCAAACCAAGGCATCAGGAAATACACACATGGTCTGTGGAACATCGGATAAGGCAATTCAAGAATAGTTTTCAGATACTATAATTGACTTGCACTTTTACATTAGTTAGATCTACTTTTGAGGTTCCATTTCATTAACTTTATTTATCTAGAATGACGCTCAATGTATGAGTGGCGTTATTGTAGAGTTATAAAACAGAACACTCCTTAAACTCACTTCTTTACTCCAATAGGTTTGATGCTTTCTTTAAACATTAGCATCAAAACTCATAGTTTTTACTTATATACAGCCCTAATAAATTAATACTCTCAAAATCTATCCATTTATAACTATCATCATGTTTAGCCTGAGAAATCCTGTTTTTACGACGTTCTCCACAATGGTCGCTATTCTTATACAGGAAGCGGAATGGGCATCAATCTTTAATCTTAGTGTTTTTGTGAAGAGAGGACAGCATGATGGGCCGGGTGGCAGTCCTTCCATGGTTAAGTAACAAGGAAGCTAATCTCCAAGTTCTCCTGTGCAGTATTGGGAGCAGTGGCGGTTCGTCCATAAGTGCAGGTCGTGCCTGGAACACCCAAAAATTCACACCTATAAATTGGGGTTTGGACATATCGGTTTTCCGCATTATTCAAATAATCTTCCTGTTAAATTGAATAAGTCCGTTTCTTCTTCTCCGAATCCCTACTTTAACCGTAACATATATTCAGTTCCACCTTTTGTAGTACCCTGGGTGTGTGGCATAACTTTTTGTATAGAAACTCTTGTAAATTTTGACAGGGCACGGATCTAAGGCTCATAAGGCGACTGACCGAAGCCAAGGTGTTCCAAATCAGTTTGGCACCCAGCTAAGGTACAGGGAGGAAATCAACGTAACCTGCGCAACGGATAGGCCAGTTCTTTATAAATCATGCAACGAAGGTAAGATATCAGTGAAGCCAGCATCACATGGTCCCGGACTTGACTTTTCTTTAATGAAAAGATACATGAGACATAAACTCCTTGAATATCATACATGAATACTGTGAATTACTTATGCAAACATTCATTCAGTTCTCTAAGAAACTTACTAAAATATACCTAGCAAGAAAAGTTAGTTTGTGTTGAAGGCAAAACATTGTTGTCATATCATGCATGCCTTTGCTTCTTAAATGGTTTTAAATCATTGTTGCGATGAGTTTCACTCCCCCTTGCTTACACATTAGCTGCAATGGACAATGCCACCTTACACCCAGGACCGTTGCTGGCAGCATATTACATGGGGAGGGGGAGGATAGCACAGTTCCTATACTTCGAAATAACTTATATTACGCAAGAGGGAACTAATAGACAAGTGCACCTGTATTCGGATACAGAGTCAATAAATAACCAATTACAAGAAGTCAAGTAATGATCAGACACTGTCTTTGACTCAAATAATCGCTCGGAAATTTCCTCGAAGGGGCCTCTACAAACCTGACAATTGGAGGCAATGTCCCAGTGCCCCTCCCCCCACCAACGAGCCTACTTACACCGACTAAACTTGGAAATTTGTAAAACAGCAAAGTGTATACATTTTTTGCTACGTTAAAATTAAGTGAACACCCAGAATATTCAGGTACGAGCCGCCACTGATCACAACACAACAAAACAAAACAAAAACACTATGCTAACAGATTCTTCCCCAGGACTGATAAAATCTGGTACTCTCTGTCTTCTGTTTTCTTTCCTCTTACTTATGATCTTCACACTTTTGAATCTAATGTCAATCTTCATGGAAATCGTTAATTTGGGGGGTGGGCTGTTATTACATCTATTTTACAGTCTCCTTTTTATTTCTACTTCTTTCAAAATAACTCAATACCTTGA
>JAAAKL020004349.1:0-21169 GCA_010016065.2 Carybdea cf. marsupialis auct. non (Linnaeus, 1758) | reverse complement strand
TTGCTTAGGCAAACAGCATTCTCTTTGCGATTGCATTGTTTTCCGCTCTACATACATGGGCAATATACGGGTAATAGTGAAATTTCTTGTAGGAGAAATAGAAAATGCATCAAGACGTTCTGTCTACTGATCCACCACACCCTCTGCATTACTTAAGAAGATCATAGTATGCAGCTTACGATTGACGTTAAAAAATTACAGAATTGACCATGACGCAAACGAATAGAATGCAAGACCTGTACCACAAGCATTTATTACATGCTCAGATCTAAGTACTCTTTGACATAGAACATAATTATGAATAATACAGATACTGATTTTCCTCGTCGTCAAATTTTACTTTTGTTAGTAAACTTATTACAATAGCATTCTTACCAACCATAAAAGGGTAGCTATTCGTAAAAATAGCAGACAATTTGCGAATAGAGATATTAAGCTGCTTTGGGAACATTCCAACCATTCGAAATATCCTCGGTCCTTATCACACCACAAATAAGCAGCGACAACTAAATTGTGTTAACAAAATCGACACTTCCACCGAATACCAAGAAGTAAACTCAAAGTTGCGTGCTTCTTCTTCAAGTGTTCAAAAAGATTCTGACAAATTTCTTTGACTCTTTGTTACGGCATTTCATTCGAGACTAACAGCGTCAAAAGTTCCTGTCTTTTCAGTTCCTCACATGCAATTTGAAACAGTGGACACCCATTGGGTACAAACATCTCAGAAATTCTGTAACTGACGCATGAAGTAGATTCTAAAACAGTGCCTGCTTTGATAAACACAATATGCTGGGAAGTAACGAGTCGCTTTAGTTGTACTGCTAGCTCTCCCCTCTTTCTTTTCAACACGGGATCCCGGTGGTGACATTTTCACTTTTCACCAGTGTCTCTTCTAACTTGCTATCTTCAAATCCTCTCTTCTCTATACTTCATAATTTTTAGCATGCCCTGCTTCCTACTGTCCTCTCTGATTGCAATCCTTAGAAACTTTCACTTTTAGGCGATGTTAATCATCCAAGTCAATTGGATAATGGATAAATATACTCATCTGCTTTCAGTAAGGTCGCCAGATCACGGGTCCTAATCAATATGCTGATCAGCCAAGCACAAAGATAAAAGATCGAATCAATTGGGAATGGGGATCTAAATTGGGGCGTCCTAGAAAGCGCAAGGAGGCGCTACCATATATCAAGGAGTCGTACGGTATTCCGTGTTGCTCTCACGGTATTTTACTTAAAACAGCGGTTTCGTTTTCGCTAATTCAAAGTTTTCAACGGGACTTGTTCAGTTGTGGCTTTCTTTAGCGCTTTTTTGAAAAAAGAAAGCGTCAACATATTTCCGACTGATCAAATTGTGATATCATCGAAGGGAGATTGGGTTATAAAGGTTTTAAAATCACATGGGTTTTGATCAGTGGACTGACTCTGATATATGAATGACAATCCATCTCTTTAACGACTACAATATCAAAGTAACTTGCTTCTAATTTGATCTCATTTGTTGTTTTCAGTTATCTTTCATCAAAGATACATTCCTCTGCCAAAAAGAAACAGAAAGGCAAGCAGCCTAGTGCATAACATTTACAATATGGATTTATGGAATCACTATCAAACCTGAGTCTTTCCCTCCGTACAAAGTAAGAAGATTTTAGAGAATGGGGCAATGGAGCTCCAACACTGAAAGAACAGAATAAGAAGAAAAAGAAAAAGAAGAAGAAGAAGAAGAAGAAGAAGACGAAGCATTCTAACAAGGTCATGTATGAGTAACCATTCTTTCAGGCACAAGTGCAATAAATGTTCACCCCTATTAAACGCTTTTCCGAAAATATATGTTGCCGCGAATACTGGAATCATTGCTTCATACACCATTTCAGGGTTCCTTGCGCAACTAAACAAGCTGGACATCAATTGGTGAAACACTGCTTAGCACTGTCAGTGTTAACGTGCTATCCACTCTGCTGCATAAATGGCACGTTGCATTAAACAATGGCATTACTGGGCTGGGAACGTATGCCAGTGCACACATACCGCATTGGATTTACAAATAGCATGTCTCAATTCCAAAAGAGAATGTATATGCAACAGTCCAGCCGATCTCTTTCAGCAGTGGACAAATAGACTATGCCACTCGAAAAGTGTGTCCTTCGTCTTTAAACCGTTCTTAATCCATCGCAATATCTGCGTTCGTAAGTTCATTCACTTTCCGTCATCACAAAATTACATGGGACGTTTCTAACTATGTTTTATTGAAATATGCCTTACGTATGAAAACAGTACAGATCAATACGGAAAAGTGCCTCCGTCGTTTCTATACCTGTTTGTGAACATTTCATGGACCCCTATCATTTTAAGCCGGACAAATGTTTTTCCTCTATTCTCTACCTCAGACCTGGTGGTCAGCGCCGTTGCTCGCCTCGTAATGAAGTTCTTGCGCCTTGGTCTTTGCTTAGTAATGACTGAAGTGGAGGCGAATGTAATAAACCATGTAGTGCACCATTAGCCACAAGGATCGCACTAGGATGTAGCAATAATCTTTTTACCGTTTAGTCCAAATGTTTCGAATCTCATTATCCTACACGAATTTTTCAGTTTCAGACTACATTTATCACAAGGAAGGCTGTGGGGGTCTGGGCCGTGGACGCCTCCAACAAAAATGTAATATACCTCTCCCTAGGATGTTTTCAACCCTTCTGACATCAAATCTAGGCCTTTTGAAATGCATTAAACAAAACGGAGAGAGAGAGTCAGAACAATATAGAAGTCTATGTTATTGATTTGAACACCACTCCTTACTTGAAATACAAACCAAACTAATTGCAGAGTTGGAAAATACGGCGTAAACCTATTACAAGATCGCAAACCTCAAAGGCCATACCTCTGACTAGTACAAAAATATATTTTAAAGCGTGTCACTGGTTAATTTCAGGTGCAACTACCATAACCCACTTGAAAAAGCAAAAAATATCAGCTTGACATACTTCTTCTACCTAACAAATACGCCTGCAAACCCGTTTCGAAATGACGCTTTGAGAACAATCACAAAAAAGACCGGGGAAAAGGTCGACTATTAAACCGCTCTCCACCACCTTTTCCAGTATTGTCCCAGTTCATGGACTCCTCCAGCACTCGGCAATCCATCGTGTCTTACCAAATACTAAGTACCAGGACAACAATTATTTCAATATTCAACTCGCGTTCGTTCATTACTGAAAAAAGCTATAAGAAAAGCTAAAGAACAAATGATGGGACCGGTATATCATTGTTAAAGTAGAAGATGTGCAATGCTTTAATTGAAATGCATTATTCTCTTACAGCGACAACCTTGTGGCATACAGACTGTGCTGGTCTCCCTATGACAAGGTCTACATGCGATATCAAAGCGATTTTGTTACCTGTACTAGCTAAAGTTTATGCACAGTAATCTCTGAACAAGGGCAGCAGTCACATTGCCCGAAAGAGTCACTGTTAGTACTTGCTAGTAATTGCATATTGGAACTGCCCGCGGTACGAATAGAAAATGGCAAAAATGTTCAACGTATTGTGTACATTTTTCAATAATCCACGGTCCGGACTGCGTTCCGGGCCACACTTAATCCGCAGGCCGAAGGTTCCCCATGTTTGCTTTAACCATAGTTGACAAGTCAAGACTCATTCGCCATTTGCTGCATTCATCAGAGAAAAAAGTACACCTTAACATCAACCACACAAATATCAACCACGTATTTCATGGAAGAACAAGAAGGGTTTGGCGTTGGTCCAGATACACTAAAAGCCCCCCTCCCCCAGCTGGGGTGTCCTTTGTCAATGATCCCTTACGATCTACCTTTAAAATCTACAAATTAAAATAATCTTAACAAGTATGTGGAACTGAACTGTATCAATAAAACAATAAAATACCTCCGATATTAAAAAAATACGAAAACCATCACCACACGTGTTCCATCTTGCACAATATCTTAAGTGTCTTGTAAAAATAGTGCCACTCCTTTTCTGTGAGAGTTCACTGTCTAAATCTGTTTATTTCTGTAAGGCTGGAAAATCTTCAGAAAGGAGAGCGTACTCACGGCATGTTGGACACGTACGTTTCTGAGTGAGCCACGGCTGGATACACTGTTAAAAGAAAAAGACGAAGAAAATTCAAGAAAAGATAGACGACAGTATAAGAATGTATTGTGTCTGCAGGAATTGAATGTTTTGTATTCGAAAAATGTTTACTGTCGACAACAGTCTACTAGGAACGTCAGATCAAGTCAAACACAAGATTGCAGCACTTCACGATTGATGCCACAGAGCCTTAACAGGAATAAAGGTAAAGAAAAAGTATACCAAATGACAGCGAAGTTTTGCCATGATGAGGTTTGCAGTGATCGGAATCTATAGTATGCGGTACAAATACGTACAAGTAGAATCAAATGAGAAACGTATACAGTTCTAGTCAATTCTTATTGTAGCGAGTGGGAACCTAATGTTCAAACGAAACTCTGGTTTAACCGCCACTTGATATCTAGGATACTGTTTGGAAAAAAATGAATGCAGTTTTCAATTTCAAGTAAAAGGTTCCCGAAACTGCATTCCTTTGAAGGCTACTGTGATAGAGCACGTTCACCAAATCTTAACTGCAGACTCGTAAAAAAATACAGTTCCTCCTCATTATTCACATCTTCCTGAAAGTAGATGTTCACGTCACGATTGTATTGGTAATCATCCTCCAAGGAATAAAACGGTCAGGACTATTTGGGTTAACTACGAGGCAGCAGGTTGTAGTTCATTTAGATATTTGGGAGAAGGAACTGGACTAACAGATACACGAGATATCTAAGTATACAAAAGTCGACGTTCGCGCGTACGATCCACAAATTTGTAAACGCCGTAAATGAGACCATGTTTAAACTGTTACGTAAGTGGCCACATGATTCACATAGCATATGTACAGGTAAGGTTTCATGTTTAATTCTGGAAATCGGCATACATACATAACAGATCTAAATTCTAGTCCTGTTACTACCTTATCCCGAAGGCGAAATGATGATGATATCATGATGATACGTAAGTATTGT
Source organism: Carybdea cf. marsupialis auct. non (Linnaeus, 1758) (assembly GCA_010016065.2). Taxonomy (NCBI): domain Eukaryota; kingdom Metazoa; phylum Cnidaria; class Cubozoa; order Carybdeida; family Carybdeidae; genus Carybdea; species Carybdea cf. marsupialis auct. non (Linnaeus, 1758). The sequence continues at coordinate 16,113 of JAAAKL020004349.1, read as the reverse complement.
TGATAATTGATAATACCACAGAAACGGAAACAAATATGTTCTTTTCTACAATGTGGAACTCATGTTTACTCCCACACGTTCTCTATTAGAAGGACAACAGTGTACTAACAGGTACTACGTATTCGTTTCAACAACTAGTTGCTGACAAGATATTTTAACACTGTGTAATTATTTAACTATCGGCTCAGCACTGAAACTGCTGGTAGTCATGCTTGGAGTGGGCCTATGAAATATCGTCTTAACAACATTTCTTAATAACGCAGCTATCCTGTCGCGAGAAGAAACTGAAATTTTGGGACTTGTAATCTGTGTAATCATATTTCGGTCATCCAGTCTTAGACGCTAAATGACCTCCTGCAATCTTTTTACATGCTTGTTTGTTTCAAATTGATACAGAATAGCGATCCAATCGTCATGTATACACTGTGAGATCAAAGAAAAACTTGAAAACTTAAACTTGCTGCTTTGAGATCGCAACGGCCCTAGAGGCTGATACCTTTTTCATTTTGGTGACTGTCATGTTCAACAGTGGCAAAACGTTTGTTTGTCCGGCCAACTTTCCGTTCTAAATATTGATTTTGCTTCTTGAAGCACACACAAGCAGCGCATAATTATAAAAATGGCATGGTCCATCGCAGATTGGGCTACTAACAAAACTTGCTAATAATTTAATGAAGATGTACTCTCTTTCATCGATCGCTTTGTGTAACACTTTGCAATGGTACTCGTGGTAATAAATTAATCAACTAATTATTAGTTATAATTTATTAGTACGTTTAATACAACAGGCCTCAGTCCAGGAAAAACTGTCGCTGCACAATGTTGTCACTGCATCAACATGCATTGTCGTTGCAAGCATTGTTGCTTAGGTCCTCTTGTCTCTCTCCACCATTTTACAACTTTTGATTATATATACATACTCAATATACAGATAGTACTGTTTCGCCCGTCGAGACAGAGTTCCAGCTATACAGCTAGCAAAGCTGCTATGAGAGAGTTAAAAGAATTCACATGGCACCACGCCAGAGTGCTACAACCGCGCATGCACAGTGAGCACAGAATCAAGCAACAGTAATGGTATCGTCATAAGCATAGAATGTACATTGCCATGGCATTTGCATACACAATTCAAAGCATTTCATCTTCCTTGACTGTAAGTAACCTTGTTGTAATAAAAGCCACCAATACCAACACGGGATAAGAGTTGCACCTCTTTCATCATTCAACAGTAACCGTTTCAGTTTCTTGACTCATAGTTACCAGATTGAGTGACGTAATGCGGGACTGCAAATCAAACCTAATCTTCGTAAGTTTGAAATTACATCAATATGGAGGTTTTGTTGCCTTAGCAACAATAGCTAACGGCCACAGAAAAGTCCGTACATCTCATTACTACTGGCAAAGGCCCCAAATCTCAAACAGTTGTTTGTTAAATACGCTGATCTTTTGGTAAAGGGAATTAAAGATGTATAAGCCTCTAGCAGGGCTTGAGTATTTCATTCCGCATATAGTGTGCTAGCTATTAATCCATTTTGAGATTATCAAGTTCTCTTTTGTTGGACGCATAATAGAACTGTATTTGCAGGCAGCTTGTTTTATCTTTTCTGTAGATTATCAGTTAGCCCAAGAGGATCGTGTGGGATTTTCCGTGTTATCTCTTTTGTACTACCTGTGAGTCAACGCCATGGTATGACTCATGGTCGAGCCATTCTACTCCATGACCTTACAATTTTATTGTGTAATTTTGGCCTCTTGAGTCATGCCCTAATTTGCGATCTCTCATTCATCCTTTGTCCCGAGCCTCTCTTTGGCGCGACCAATAAAAACCGTGAACATTTCCAATGGAGCTCTAAGAACAGCTATAGGAACAGCGCATGGTGCAAAGGATCTAAAATTGCACAGTAATTAAAATATGAGTAGGCATAATCAGTACTTGAGACTTAAAAAAGATAGAAGCGGTTAGGGGAGTAACAGAGACATTGTTCCGTAGGGTCGCGCGGAGAGGAGGGTCTAAGAGGTTGTAAGCAACGTCACAACCAAAACGAACCAGTACGAATTATAACAGCACAAAAGAATCCGGTATTAATATCCTTACGTATGCCATAACATATCCAGCTTAGGGACTAAGAATATTGTGAAACAGTCACCTGTTTAGTGTAAATTGTCGCTGTCAACATCTTAATTACTGCGTGGGAATCCCCGCTTTATGGCAGATGGTATTAACTGAAGAGTAATTATTGCGAAACGTAGCACATACCATGCAACTACCCTCGTTATTACATCATGGTACTGCCAACAACATGGTGGACAATACGAGCTACTTACAGGAAAGAATCATTTACTTGTGACCTCAAAAGAGGAAATCTAGCCTTAGATATTGGCACCGTTAGTATTCTTGTAATGGTATTTTAGGATTTGACTTTAATATGCAAAAGAAATTTCTGTAAAATACGCACCAGTGGGGTAGAGTGACCTGTAAAAATATATGAAGGTCACAGTCCGCTTAATTTTTCTTCTGGTGTCAACTTCACTCGATTTCCCACCGTCTCTCATGGTTTTGCATTCCAAATAATTCTTGCATATTCAGCTTATAAATGTGCCGCAATAAAGAAAAGGAATTCCTCAATGTTTGTCTTTGTACTCGGTGTTAAAGTCCCTCACCTTGCATCAAGTATATAAAGGTGATTACATACATCAGATGGTATCGGCTTAATATATATCGAGTGAAACGGCCGACACTCACATGTTATATTGATGTATTTGTGAACAATCTAGAGCAGTCAACTACTGTTTTGTGTATGATGGCCATGGTCAATGAACTCTTCCATTTTAATAGAAGTTACTACTATTGTCGAATAATAAATATGCATAACGTCACTCCTTTCAACAAAATGTTCTCCACTTCAAGCATCTTCAAGTACTTACCGCATCATGGAAAGTATGCCCACAACGCAGAGTCTCCGTTCCACTGTCCATATCTTCATGGCAGATAACACAAGGCTCCTGCATGCCGTAACTCTTTAAGTGCCCGTTACTTTGGTGGGCGGTGGTCCTACTGCCGCCCCACGCTCGCTCTTTGGTGGAGGCTGTTACTGATGATTTCGCTCCATCGTCAGTTGGACCATTATGACCCGGCGAGCTCGCGGTGGCGCTTGTCCTTTTATCACCTGTATTTGACACTTTACGGGAACCCTATGGGATTAAGAGACGGGGAAGGATTTGTAAATTCCTATTTAATCTTGAAACAAAAGGGATCAATAACCGATTCTTTCACAGTTTCGTGAAACAAGAATGTGAACTAAATGTTCACGCACAATTCATTTTATATCATAAATCGGCAAGTATCACCCGAAGACCGTGGGCTTAGCACCACGTAACGGGAGACAGCTAAATACTGCAATTGGACATAAAGAGTTCTAACCGTTTCCTCTGTGACAAGCCTTAAAAGTTGTAATTTTGCGTATTGTTACATTTAAACATGAAAAAGATAAAAAATGGTTCTTGACATTTAAATGAAAAATTTTGATAAACTGTTCATAAGTATTCTGCGAGCAATCACGCGCTTACACTTCTTCACTAATTATTACTTACACCTAAGTATGTGACAACTTGAAAGGTAAGTCTTGGTTAAGTCCTTCCGTACCAGCTACCTTACATCGAGTACTTTACATACCAAAAAGCGTATCCACCAGACGGGAATGGGGCAGGCCCCTCCAATAATTTCGACCTCCATTTTGCCAGGTTTTGCTCTTCAGGGTGAAGATACGCGTACTTAACCATTCTTGATGTCAGACAGTTTTTCGGTGATTACAACATTGCATACGCATGCGTATATTAACGCATAGACATACATACGTGCGTATACGGAGGGAAAGTGATGACGTCACATATCAAAAGTTTTGGAAATTTGACTCCAGATATCTACAAATAACCCTTCAATAGGCTGTTCCCCAAAATATCAGACCTGAAATGTATATAATGCTTAAATTAGAGGTGTTCGAATTTAAAAAAATTCTGTTCAAAACTCAGCTGATATTCCTTTGTTCCTTAAGTAAGGATCCAGCATCAAATAATAAGGTTTTGTTAGGGAGATTTACAACTTTGAAGCTGATATCTCGGTGTTGGGAAAGGGAAACACTGTCAGTTTTGGCCATCGCCAGATAGAATGTCTCTCTACATATATTCTTACCATTACACGTTATCTCCCCTGATCCCCCTTAAATGACAAATATCCCTCCTGATATTTTGATCAACGGTTTGCCCGTAGTCATAGAAAATTCAGCAAAATACTGTACCCCTACATCTAGGCGAACTAGACACTATGATGCATGCGCAAATGGGGCAGTACACACGTACGCCCCCATTCAGTAGAGATCTTTACGCAGGCATCTGTTTATTTATTACTATTAATCCGTAAGAATACATCGAATGGTATACATACGAAGGCATGTCTGGAGTCTTTGTTAGGCATACGTATGTGTGGAAACGTTGATGTTAATACGAAACACTAAGCAGTACCTTAACTTCTCCTTCTGTAATTAGCTCAGCTACTCCATTGATAATTTCCTCCGTTTTTAAACCGGAAAGTTTCGATCCCGGTTGACTTCTTCTGAATTTTGCAATGCTTTCCATAATTTGTTCCCTGCATGTGAATCAAATCACTACATCACAAAATGCTCGGCAAAGTATGTTAATACTGATGTTATTTGGCTAAGAATGCTCTAAAAGTTGCGGTGTATTGAAACAGATAATATTCCTATATCCCTTAGAGCGTGAAGGGGGCTATTGAAGATAGACTAAAACAGAAAATGAAACCTACAAGCTTATTTCGATTTTTTAAAATTTATTTCACCCTGCTCAAGGCAGAAGCCACTACCAGGAACGGGGTTATTTCCCCCTACTATCTATGCTCTTTATACTCTCTGTCCTATCTCTCGAAACATAGTTTCCCACTTTACGAGAGCAGACGACACAGCACAGTACCTCCGGGATCGTTGCAGGCAAGCTCAGGGTTGGTTCGAACTCACGATCCTCGGATTCTGAGCCTGATGCTCTATCGCTATGCCACTACTGCATTATGTGATGCCAGCATCCCTTGCCATTTAAACATCATAACAAATTTTTAGTGTAATACAGTTACAAACTAGAAGATGAATAGATACACCTTTTATAAAATGTATGGAAATCTACGGATAATGATGCCGAAGAGACGATACAACATCAAAAAAAGAATAAAGTTTTGCGCAGGCAAATTATCAAGGTGGGTGAAACACTTGGTAATACCACTCCATTAAACAGAAGATAGTAATTACTGCTATTATACTAGTAATCGAGAATATTCATCGGTATGCTCCACACCATTTTTGATGATCCCTAATCGCAACCTCTATGTTTCCTTGACATTTAATCATTTCAGCGCGAGGAGGTGTGCGGCATCCGACAACGCTGTATGTGTCCTTCAATACTAGAATGAATATAATATTGATATCTGATCGTTTAAAATGCGTTTACCCAGAAGAAGATCATGACAAATTTCAATTTTTACTTACTTTGTGTACTGTGGAAATTTAATCCCAAGACCCGACACGATTTTTTCAAGTGTTTTATTTCTCTTGTTGCCTAAACTCTCTTCAGCAGTTCTGGAGTCTGTGGCGATGCTGGCGGTATTTTCTGCCGGTACACTGTGTTGCCATCTATTACTACGTTCAGGCAAGGGTATTTCCGGCTTACGGTATTTACTGATATCATCATTTTTGATTGAACTAACTTGATGAAAACTATTTTGTGGTATGACATTGTTATGCCTGTTAACTGCTATTGTTTCTGCTGCAGATGCTGGGGTTGGCAGAGTAACAGGAGGGGCTACTTTATCAATTTTTAAGGAAGACGTAGACAGAGAAGGAGTTGAATGAGTTGGTAACGCTGTCTCCACTTGCGATGGCATGGGTGAGGCTCTGCCACGTGGAACCTGTAAAGAAATGATATCAATATGACGTCATTAAGGGGAAGGCTAGAGTGTTTGTAAAGCGGCAGAGACATTTAGTCTTTCATGACAGATATGCGATTGATACACACCCATAAGAAATTTTACAATGGATGCTGAGTAACTATAATATGTACAAATAGCGCACATGTATCAACCTTACATCTATCACCCTTACATGTATCAACCTTACCTCTATGAACCTCACTTTTATCAACAGTACACATGCCGTAGCAGACTGCATAATTTCTCGGTATAACGTGTGTGATAGTAACGTCTATTCCGTACGATACTGTGCAATATTGCAAGACAATCTGCTTGACAGTGTGTAGAAAATATACAGAAAAGAAAGAAGTCCATATATTTTCCAATAGGACAACGCAAAACCACATGTGTCAAATTTTACCAGAATTTACGTGAATCGTCGTGGTATCCGTGCACTTCAATGGCCGGCTCTGAGTGTGTGATTAAACATTAAAAATCAACTAAATCTATATTCTCCATAGAATAATGAGTCATTGATTAGCTCTGTCCTAAACTATTGGTACAATATCGACCCAAAATTCATTTACAACCTCTATCATTCTAAGAGTCGAGGCTATTGTACGAAGTATTGATGAGTTAGACATCAAAACTTAAAGTATGTTTATCACTACTTAATACTAGCTATTGTTTAGTACGTTGGCTTTCCATTCATGTATCTCTCATTCCTGTATTACTCCATTCATCCACATTTATCCTTTAGACGCAGTAATAACAACAAACAACAACAGTGCTTGTATAAGACTTCAAGCGTATTTCTTTGTGTTCATAAAGGATGTCATTTCTTTGTTGTTGCAGAGGAAAACGTCTGTGTGATCATTTAACTACGCAAAATGATGCTGGTTATTTAAAATGCCGTATAATGAGCTGTATCAACTTGCTGATTTTGTTACCTGTTCTATTGGTGCTACTGTGTGGGTCTGTGATATTGGAGGCTGCAAGAGTGGTATGTTTGGAGAAGGAATATAAGGCACTGCGATCTTTGGTATACTACTGCAATCCAATAAATTGCCATGCTCCACTTCTCTTCGTAACTTCATGAGTCGCTCCTAAAAGAAGATGTACAAATGGCAGTCATCGTTTACGATAATCATAATAAAAGTCAAGCACACATACCAATAGCGAGTAAGTATGTAAAACGCCAGTTTGTAAAAATCCGGCAAATGGCTCAACCAGTGCAAGGTACGAAGGTAATTGGCAGGTGGTAACGTTCCAGGTTGTCAACTCCATGCATGAGAACTTCTGCTCGCCTACTTTGTTGGTTTTTTTTCTCTTCTTTTTTCTTTCTCTCGTCCCTTTCTATTTTCTCTCTTTCTTCCTTCTTTTCACGCATTCTTGGTGCCAATAAAGTGTAACAGCAGGAACCGAGTGGCTTCCTTGACCACATTTACCTAAGCCTTGACGACATAAACCATGGCTTTGCAGGTATGACCTCACAGTTTACATATTCAACAGCAATGCGGCAGACACCGAGCAAAACAAAAACCTGGGATGAGGGAATTTTTAGTAACTGATACTTCTGATAAGTTATGGGTTGATAGAAAAAGGATTTGGCTCCCATGAGTAAACCGTGTCAAGTAAAATAGTTACAATAAGAAGTATCAGCTAACACTTTCTTTGAATTACAGCAAGGTCTACCAGTTTGGGTGGGTTGCCGATTGATTCTACAGTCAGGTGGGTATGCTACACATCAAGACGTAAAATATACAACTCTAATTTACTGCGAGGGTATACTGTTAAGTTAAATTCATTTTAAATTAATCAAACATTTTCTGACTTGACCACAATATAATTTAAGGATCAAAGCAATATCAGAGCAATATTCTCTTTTCGCCAAAGAAGAAGTAGCTGCGATTCCAAACTAGATGACGTCAAAACGTGGCCTTACTTGTTTTCATGTCTTGCTAATACACTGTACGAATTATGATGATCATTTCAACTAAAAATCATAGAAGATAAAAACAGCTTTTACCTTGACTTTTGCGAAATCGTGCGTCACAGAATTCTTGTATTGTATCCAGGCCGGGCGTAAATCTCTTGTTGTCTGGTCTTGCCTAAAAGTAAAAAATAAAGTATAGCACTCCTTCAGTTGGCCTACTAAAAGCCATTAAAAATAATGCGCTCATCACACAATAAATAAATTACAATGCATGATAGGGGAAAGAAAGGTTATTTCTATACAATTGTGCCCTCTCACCTCTATGAAGGATAGGTGCTTACTACCTTGTTCATTGAAATTGTTCAAAATCGCATTACGTAGCGAATTCATCTTGCTAAACCAGTTCGCCAGACACTGGTCACAGCAATTGTCTGGAGTAAAGGTTGAAAACCATTGCAAATATTTACAGAAGATGAGGGGACTGGAACATGGTACTGCAAATACCACTGGTGACATTTTTTGGTCAATCATGTTACTGAAAAACTCGCAAATTGTAAACAAATCCTTTTTGCTGGAAAAGCACAGTTTTGTAAACAACTTACCTTCACAGTAACCACATAATTATGCTTTTTGACCACGCACAAAACTTATTCTACAATTAAACAATAACTTATACTATGAAGACTTGAAACCAACATAAGCATAATAATCCCCTAAACATGGGTTGGCCAACCTTTTTCAGGTGGTGGGCCGGATCAGATGCTGGAAGAGAAGTCGCGGGCCAAAAACATTTAACCGTTAGTCTGTATTAAAAACGACGCTATTTCATCTGCTTAAGATCGACCAGCGATGATAAAAAAGTAGATTAAAAGTAACAGTAATACTTAAATTGCATGTTGTTGTTTCCTTCAGGAAACCTTGGGGAAAAGAGACTGTGTAAGTCTCTCTTTCGAGTAACAGCGATTTTTGCACCTGAGCTAGCCAGCTGAAATCCCTCCTGCTTAAGTACAGTCATCACACTGTCCCAAAGAGTCCTTTGGAATACTATTTGATAACTGTTTCTTTAAACTGCAGGGAACGGAAAATCGTCAAACTGCTCGATGAGCCGTATTGCATACACTTTATCAAGTAACCCGCGGAGCGCAATGAAGGGCCTCGTGGGTTGCACTTTGCCCGCGGGTTGAAGGTTACCTGTACCTGCCTTAAACAATCGAAATGTAAAATATACTAAAGACTAAAGGCAGTTATCGTGCGAAAATTCCTATTTTAACCTCTACTCATACGACGACAGCTTTGACTGCTTGGAACAAGGTAAAAATAGACAGGGAAGAAAATCCTCTACGAATTGGTTAATTGGTGTAAACATTATTGGAGTGATGTGATTCCTACGATTCTTCAGACCTCTTGAAGTGGAAAGGTCAAAAACATTCTGAGATAAATGACGGAAACAACCCGGTTTATCCTGTGTACCTTAAACTTCATTCTTATGCTATCTATTAACCATGGTCGCAAATTATGATCCGGTGTACCCCTAGGCTTCACTATTATGCTACCTAGCAACCATGGTCGTGAAGGATGATCTGGTGTACCCCTAAACTTCATTTTATGCTATCTAGTAACCATGGTCGTGAAGGATGATCCAGTGTACCCCTAGGTTTCACTATTAGGCTATCTAGTAACCATTGTCGTGAAGGAGGATCCAATGTACCCCTTAGCTTCATTATCATGCTATCTAGTAACCATGGTCGTGAAGGATGATCTAGTGTACCCCTAGGTTTCACTATTAGGCTATCTAGTAACCATTGTCGTGAAGGAGGATCCAATGTACCCCTAAGCTTCATTTTATGCTACCTAGTAACCATGGTCGTGAAGAATTATTCGGTGTTCCCCTAAGCTTCACTTTTATGCTATCTAGTAAATATGGTCGTGAAGGATTATTCGGTGTTCCTCAAAACTTCCAGTTTAATAACAGGTTTCTGATTTAGCTAGACGAAAATCCGGACAGACATTTAAAAAACAGTCATGAAGTTTAGTGCAAAGTGAAGTATAAAATGAAGATGGTTGTTACATATGTAGTTCTAATAAAATAAATAAGGACATTCCTCTTTGTTAGAAACGTTCTTATACTTACATCGTCACAGGAATAGAAGCCAAAGCGTCAAATGAGAACCTGATCTTGTCGAAAATAGGTGCATACACACTTCCTAACAGCTTGACAGTCGTGTCAAGTAAGGCCATCTGTGAGAGGGACGAAAAAACTTGCATATTTTTCAGTTGTTAATTGATATTCTCGGCCTACTCATCAAGAGCTATTAATTGATGTATAGACTATATGTATACAGTACTGTACTGGCTATACGTAAACTCCACCAGAAACCGTACCTTGTACGAGTTCGGGCTTGAGGAATGTTTAAGCAAGTACGGTTGTAATTGTGTCACTAAACTCTCCTATACATACGTGTGGTAGATCTGCTTCTGGAATATCCTCCTTGGTTAAAACGGTACATGGAAAATGAGACGTAATTGTACAGCCGGGCATTGAGAGGACTACAAAATCGTGAACATTGATTCGGAGTTTGCGGTCAAGTAATACGTCATAAGGTGCTCAGTTGCTATTGACGTCCAGGATCTAACAGCTTTAGTACTGCCCCATTCTAAATGTTTGAGTTCAATGTAAAGTAATAGGCCCTATTGCCAACGACCAAATAGCAGTATAAGGAGGTATTAACTGATTACTGGATGTCGTGTTTGAGCAAGGTATGGCAAACTCTTGTGGGTTACTTTCCACTAAACTTTAGTTTCATGCCACTGAGGACGACGTTGATGCCATGAAGTTTCAAATACAACGATACTGCAAATTCTCTACGGATCCCTTGAATTGTGAGGACGCAAAACTCGCTCTCGTGTGGAACAGTCTTAACATAAGATGTCCATCCATTCAGGTCTTAGAAAGTTTGCCGTTCCCTCAGGTCGTCCTCGTCCCTGACAGCTCAGCTAAGACGACTATCTATGAAAAACTATTTCCACACAAGATCACTTTGGTTATTGGCTGTGATTGAAGTGAATTTGCCAAGTGTCTCAAGGGAGAAGTAAACGACTTTTAATCTCAGGCACGATTCGTACAGTGATCTGGCGAAATTTCGTTACGGACGCATGCAAATCATGGCAGAATGTCAGGATTTTACAAGATTGCCCCAGTTGTTCGACAAATTTTCGAAACAGGTAGGTACGTTTGAAGGTAAAAGCAGACCTTTCGATTTGGTCAGTCTGAATAGGATAAACTGAAACCGATAACTGAGCACACTCAATAAAAAGCCATTATTTAGGAACAAAACAGAGTTGTTGTACCGCAAGTTGAAGGGATACGATATTGTAATAATACATTAGAGTACCCTCTTTTAAAGGCCGGTCCTTGGTTATTGCCGACTGGTAACGATAATGACAGTCTATAATAGGGTGAAAGTAGATTAGCCCTGTTCTCTTGAATAAATAGTTCCCTGAAATTCAAAACAAACGATACGGCGTCTCTACGAAATACTTCCAGGATTCCAAAACGTAATAAAAACATATTCAGACTAGTTTAAATTATTATACTTAAAAATAATCGGGTCATTCGAATCCGTTACGGTAACTTGTTGTCAAGGATGCTCGTCCCCAATGCCAATCTAAACACGTTTAAAATAGAGAATAAGTATAAACAACTGTTCATCCCCGTTTTCATCGAGGATCTAAATGTCCCTGTTGTTCCCGAAGGGAAGTTTTAGACAAGCAAACCATGCTCATTTCGGATCTGCAGCTTTCTTTCATCTACAATTTTTCGTAAAACACGCCATGGTCGCATCCCTGTGGTTCTTTACGAGGAGTACATGAAACTCGTTTAAAAGAAAATTTCGCAGGGAAGAAGACACGCCTTTCGATCTTTATTTATTATTTGCACGTCGAAAATCGGTCGACATGAGTGGTGTCGTGGGGGTGTGGTGTGGGGGGTGGGGTTGGGTGCTGCTACCAATTCAGGCTTGACGTGAAAAATATTCCCCTACATGCCTCTCCAGAAATCTTTGTGCATTAAGTAACCCGTTTTGACGTGTTTGTGATGGTCTTATGCATCAAGGGGCTAACATTATCTCAAAATTGGTATCAAAGGCAAAATTTGCCTTGTCTTCCGAAGTTCCATCCACACACCATCCACACACCACCCACCCACAACCCTCGAAAAATTTCTGACTAAGCCACTGCTTGACACCATATCTAAAAGTATGTGACGACTATTGAAACCCAAAGAAATGGCATGTCTAATAAATGTCACGTCATGTAATAGGAATAGGGCAGTGGTATACACTACACTTACCTCTGCCTTTTGAGCTCTTTTTGACTGCTCAGTCACACAAGTACTCAGATTATTGATGATGTCCTCATTTTCTGTTGCGTTCGATTGCATTTCAGATCTAAACAAAGGCAACAGAAACAGAAAAACTCCCCTAAATCTGGTATTCTCAGAAAAATTATCACGCACGATGGGTTTATTATCAAAATAATGACATTCAAAGTATGATATGACAAACACGATGCGGAATATCGCCAATTTTAACAAAAACCTGAGCAGCATGAACGTGCCACCAAATGAAGTCAAAGTGTAATATAGTGCAGTATGCGTTCTTGTTATGACTAAAATTAAATTTGAATAGATTCTCAGCTATGGCTACCCTGATGATAACATATATACCTTATTCCCTTTAGTAACCGCATTAAATCCCAAATCTACACTGGCGGATTTCTAGACTAACCGCTGGGCAATGCAAATATGCTCTACGATAGACTATATATTAATCTAGTCTACTATCATCGAGGCTAATGATAGAGCAACGCGACTCGATAATTTGTGTCTCGGGTTCGAATCCTGGTGTTAGCAAAATTGATTGATTTTATCCTATCCTGTACCACATATGACTGATAGACGAAACGAGATTGAAATTTCTAGCATAAGAGACAGTATAAATATACTGTAAAAATAACAAAAACAACGACGCGCCTTGCTCTAGAATTTTGTTGTCGAATTTTCTCCTCCTCTTTTATAAAATGATAGAACCTGTTTGCAAACAATACTACGCTTTCATACTATTCGGGCAATGTTTTTGTCATTTCTCATATACCATTCCACAACATTAAGATAAAATTCAAGGAAATATCATGTTCTCTCTTTCCTCGTTTCATCACGAATCGCCACAAGGTGTTAAACCATGAACTATCACAAAGCGTTCAGAATTACGATTTATAATAAGAGCGGTAAAGATCAAATTGTTATAAACTCGTTCCAGGGCCTCTTTATTTTTGAACCTGAAATGTGCTCATGAAATAACTTTGCCACAAAAATAGGAAAACAAGAATTGTGTACTCAAAACGAAAGGATGGCCTTATGTTTAGTAAAAGAGGGGGAAATAAGCTCAGTAATCTGCCCTCAACCTGGAGATATCCTGGTATGTGCTCTTGAGCTTACGAGTTAGCAGCGTCAGAAAGCAATAGAAGTTTCAGCACAATAAGAAACGGTAGGTGACGTTGCAGAAAACCTTCAAAAGTTCTTGCACCAGAATTTACGAAAAGGACTATCCTGTTAATGAACGGTGAGATAAATAGATCCCCAAGGGAATATGGGTAAATTTATCACAGGCAGTGTCATAGGAATCCCATGTAGCTGGAAAACCTATGGAATGAAGAATAAAAAAGTAAACTGCAAAAGATCAGGGGTGGTATGTAAAGCTCTCTGTAACGTTTCTGCTTTGGCTATATTGCAAGATGACCTAAAACGCTCCTTTCGTTTTTTTTCCAGATCACATCCCGGGTAGAGCCCCATGGACTTACATCCCGGGGGCTTATAATGCTTTAAGCTATATCAAAATAATGCGTCAGACAATATGATACGATGCATGACATGACATGATATGACATAAAATCGCATAATAGGATATGACTAATATACGAAAGGATTTATAGAATTATAATTATATTAATATTCGCTAGCAGCTTACCGAGTTATCTGAAGTTCTTCTGTCAGCTTTTGAATATCTTTCTCTTGCTTTTCAAGTTTACTATGTAGCCTAAATAAAATGATAAAAAAACCAAAAAAGATGACAGAAAATGCCCGTTGCTAAAAACCGCCAAAAATTTATTAATTTACCATCTATAAATCAATGTTGCATCTCTGTTATTTTAGTTGGGATATTAAAGGACGGCTTTTGAATATAGGATCTTAATAAGATTCCAGCATGTAAGAACTGGTATACCTTATACTACATCGTTTTTAAATAAAACTCGTTAGAAACATGAGCATTTAACACAAAAAATACATGAATGGTATTCAACAAGATTCCCAATTTGGTCTGAGGTTACTGAACTTAAGGCTTTACAAAAACAAGGTCAAATTAGTCAGCCTATCCTGGATCTGTAAAATAAAAATGCAGCTATCGCGTTACTTTAAATGTCACAAACGTCAAAAAACATAAGCTCTCTAAAACGGTTGGGTCTTAACAATGGGATCCATGGAGCAAATAGGCACTAACAAAATTGCATATAGTCTGCCATTCGAATCAAAGAACTGCTTACTATCACTGATAACAGAAAACTATTAAACATACTCCTGTTCGTTAATGCTCTCTAATTCTGCTTGGAGTTTTTTCATTTCCTCAAGTTGTGCTTTTCTTGCCTTCGCCTCATGACTTCGCAAATCCTTCAGTTTTTGGATTTCTCGTCTTAATTCCTGACAGTAGAGAAATGGAAACGGGTGATTTTGAAACATACGTTTAGCATTTATTACATGTGCAAAGCACCATAATTCCTGTCATGGGGGTAAATGACGTAGTATTAAATATCAGTACGAGGTTGACATCAAAGTTAATGGGCATTAATGTTGAACTTATACTTATTCCATGGTTCTCTGTTGCCGAACGCTTTTAAATGTGAATGAATTTATAAACCTCGAAAAGTGCTATCAAGAGGTATCTCTACTGCTTCCCGTTGCAGTCACTCGTTTATACAAGACAACTAGTTCAAAAAGGGAAACAAAATCCCTAAAATATGACACCAAAATTAGAGCGAGATATGAGCAATGTTGATGAAGAAACAATAGATCCCTTAATTTTCATTTTTACCTACTAAAACAATCCCAATTGACTGGTAGAGTGACATTTGAGAGTTGTTGATATGCTTAGCTCCTATGGAGGTTCAGATGAGAGTGCTATTGACAGAATCAGATCAACATGGAAGAAGTTCAGGGAGCTTCTCCCTGTTCTTACGACCAGAGATCTCTCTCTTTTTGTGAAAGGTAGGACATAGCAGGCATGTGTTATAAGCGTCATTATGTGTGGCAGTGAGGCTTTATCGAGGTTACTGTGAAGTGATACGAGAATGGTTACATGGATGTGTGGTGTAACTTTGAAAGATCCTCTGAGGAGTTAAGAAGTCATTTGAGCTTTGAGAGCATCAAGGACTCTATTCAACGAAATAGATTACAGTGGTTTGGACATGTAGAAAGACGTGATGATGACACTGGGTAAAGAAAAAATTTATATATATAGCAGTTGATGGACACCGAAGAAGAGGTCGACCTCGCAAGACATATGATCAAGTTGTAGAGAGTGGTCCACAGCAAATGGGCCTGTCATGAAGTCGCACAGAACCGGGTAGAGTGGAAGACAGCAATTCGGGGGAAACCTTTCAACCCAGGCAAGCAGGGAAAATTGACGTTCAACGTAGTTGATGATGATGATGATGATGATGGTGATAGTGGTGGTGATGATGATGATGATGATGGTGATAGTGGTGGTGATGATGATGATGATGATGATGGTGATGATGATTATTATTATGATGATGATTATGATGATGATGATGATGATGATGGTGATGATGATAGTGGTGGTGATGATGATGATGATGATGATGATGATGGTGATGATGGTGATAGTGGTGGTGATGATGGTGATGATGATGATGGTGATGATGGTGGTGATGATGATGATGGTGATAGTGGTGGTGATGATGATGATGATGATGATGATGATGATGGAGATGATGATAATGATGGTGATGGTGGTAATGATGATGGTGATGATGATGATGATGATGATGATGATGATGATGTTTTCCAGATTTTTCCTGACTTCGTCTGATTTCCTTCCTTTACTCTTAGGTTTTCTCTGAGTTTTTTTGCATTTAC
>JAAAKL020004348.1:0-21170 GCA_010016065.2 Carybdea cf. marsupialis auct. non (Linnaeus, 1758) | reverse complement strand
TACTGATTTACCCTCAAAGTTGTAGTAAATTTACCTTAGTTCCTCAGATTGTGCATAGGATCATACACAGTATACTTTGATGACATTTTGTGAAGCCCCTGTACATCTTATCCCCCCTAAAAAGCTAGCCTCCTTGAGTATTTTTTTACATCAAGTACTACATCAAAGTAGCCAGACTGGCACCAGGTTTACTATTCATGGAACAGGAAAATAATATTTTGCATGTGATAGTGCAAAATTTTCAAAAAGCCCCCCCCCCCCCCACTTCAGCTTCGGTCAGGTGTCTTAGTATAAAGCCTTTGCCTTGGAGAACATCACAGCTGATATGCATGAAAACATGAAGGTCTGTCATCTGTCCTTGGGGTGTATTCAAGCATGGGCTGGGATTGGATGGTTAATATGTTACAAAGGATGATGAAAAATGGGAATAAAATGTCACCCTTTATACCCAATTTGAGGTGCCATCCTTGGTACCTTTTGCCAACTTATTAACTATTTGTGCCTTCTTTCCTGTCTTCCTTCCTTCAGCTAATAAACTTAAGATGTTGGCCCAAAACGTAAACCTAAAGTAAGAATAGTAAAGTCTATACCAATGTCCGCTATAACCCATGTTTAATTGCACTTAGATTAATGGATGAATCTCCCATAGTTATACAGACAGGGATGTAGGAACTGGGGGCATGGGGGGCACATGCCCCCATGATTTTGCAATAAGTGCCCATATATCCACAATGTAATAAATCCAACATGTACAAAAGTGTTCTATAAGTGAAAAAGTACCCTTTGACTATTGTGTCCCCCAAGTATGACATGCTTCCCATGTCCCTGTATACAGATTCGACAGATTTTGATTGATTGATTGATTGATTGATTGATCTGATTCCCCAGGTAATTCCTTTGTGTTACTGGGACTATGAACTTAAACTTCTATGGCTTATAGTTGAAATAAAGTCAATAGAACAGTAGGAGTTCAACTTGTGTGTCCTGCAGATTAGTTCTGATGACAACTTTGATAATGAATGAAATATCAACATCACAGTGGAAACCAAATTCCCAGTCACTGTGACTGCCTCTTAACTACACAACATCAACACTACACTGACATGGTCATTTACTATACACTCCAGCTGGACCCAAAATGGAGTCCATGCATTCGTTTCCCTGTGTCATTGGAGTGTCATGACCTGTGTTTTGAAGACCTTGGGCATACCTGGCAAGACATGTTTGGGGGAAGACAGATTTTTTCAGGGTAAAACTGGTATAAAGTTTTCAGATATCTTCAATCCTTCACTGCTGCACCACTGTTTGGATTTGTTTCTAGTTGTTCTGTCTGTTCTTGAGACTTAATTCATGAATGTTGCTTTGTAAGAAATGTTAATTAAATTTTTAGTAAGAATAGATGACAAGAATGCCACAAAGTTAGCCTTTAGTTGACATTACCGTTGCCTTCAGGGGCCTCATAGACCATGGAAAGCTCATACAATAACAGCTAGTATTCACATTCTTTGTTACCAGCATCATTATCATGACAATGAGGTTCATGCTTTAATTCTTGTAAGGAAGATTGAACATCACTCTATGTGAAACCTTCTATTTGAGATAATAAAGACTTTGAGAAGTTGTTCTCATTTAGAAAGTATCAAGAACTGTACTCTAGAAACAGGGTATGGTGGTTTCAACATATAGTAAGATGTAAAGATAACTACTGGGTAAAGAAATGTTGGGACTGGGTAGTTGATGGACACAGGGGAATAGGAAGGACTCACATAAGATCAAGTGGTTGAGAGTGACCTATGACAAATTGGCATAGACTGTGAATTTGCTCAGAACAGGGTGGAGTGGAAGAGAGCCATTGGAAGAAACTATCCAACCTTTGCAAACAGGGAAGAGTGGCATGAAACAAAGACGACAATAATGATGAAATGATGAAAATAAACCAATCCAAGGGATGCCCTATAGGACAGAATATCTTTAGTAAGCTTCTATTTTGAGTGCATAAAGTACAAGCTCTTGAAAGCAAAATTTTTTTCTTGTTTGTTAATATGTACAGTGGATGATCTTCAATTATGGCTATGGGCAAGATCAATGTTAAATCAGACAATACCCCTCAGGTGCAGCATGTAAAGTTGCAAGAATTCCAAGCACATTTCGGGTGTCAAGGTAGGTTGAGGTTTACTAGCCTGGTGGTAGGAAAACTTGAAACCTTCCTGCAGAGAAAAGGGAAACCCATCAAGGTATATGGTATGTTATGAAGGCCCAATAGGAGGACCTAATGTCCAAAATGTGGCTTGATAATAATTAGTCTGCAGTATAGTAGTAGAGCCAAACTAAAGAAAGGAATTCCCCAACTATTTCACGGCCGGAGATTGTTGAAAGAAGCATGTATGCTATGATTTCCCTGAAGGATGATGCCATTCCTGTTTGTATTGACACATTTTGTCAGGTTCCTCATCCACTGCTGAACAAATTTAAGGCAGTTAAGGAACCGACAAAAATGTTGTCCTGGGAAGGTGGTAGTATGGAAGGATTGGGAGATTTCATCATATATTTTAACCTATAGTATAGATGATTGCCTCGAAAAACTCCATGGTAGTTTTCTTGTAGGTAACAGATTCTTTAGCTATTTCTGTCATCTTTCAGAATCGATAGATGTAAATCTTTTTAATCCAGACTTGTTAATTTTCTGCATCGCGTTTCAGTATTCATTCAACAATGATACTGGTGTATATTTATCAGGCAGGTTCACAAGTTCGCTTGTTAAAGGTTTCTCAACTGAAAGCGTGTGAACTGACCATCAGATCTTTTTAATTGTGCCAGAATGTTCAATGCAGCAAGGTAGAGGCCGATTTTAGTTGAAGTGGTAAAAGGAAAAGTACATTTTCGCAGTCTGATAAACGTTATTTAATAGAACCATGTGCTAAATACCATTTTAGTAATTTACCCTTTCTTTTGACTAATGCTTAACATTCCACCACAGTTGAAAACACTACTTTAGTGTGATAGTATCCGTCAAAATTGTGACTGTGCTATTGGCTGCCCCAACAAGACGTCATAATCGCATATTTGAAACTCTACAGCCATATTAGGGGACATGGCGCTCCATGTTCACAGTGCACCAACCATGTCTTGTTGATCACCGTAATGGGTTTTTTTGTATTGGTAGGCCAAGGTAGTTGCTTAAATGTGGCTGATGAGCATTGTATTGCTATTCAGGGGTTTAAAGTGGAGAAATAAAGTTGTTAGAAAATTCGATTCACACAATTTGCGGAGACACATATTACGAATTCAAAGACAACATGTTGCAGTAAGGTACTTAACCGATCGGTAGACTAAAGTGATGTACTGGAAGCACTTTTAATTTTCCCGACAAAATATCGGTAGTGAAACACGTCGTGATAAAGTGATGGGAAACCAGAACTACCAAGATTTCTTTGTTGACGTTGTGAGACTTAAGGCACTCTTAAAGCAAGGAAGGGAGCTATGTCAATAGTGTGGCACCGGAAGGGACTTGAATGGAAGAAGTGATCGTATATACATGTTCAGTTTAAGCTTATCCAAGTATTTTGGGTAACTGTAGCCTCCTTTGCTTCCCAAATAGTACTAGTGAGGCACTGATATCAATAGAAGATACATCGAGACCTTCGGTCGGTTTCTAACCAACTGATCTACATTATTCTATAAGCAGCTAAAATTGCTGTATACATGACAAGGGATAATGCATCAGACTCTTCCCCAAGAACTGCAATATAGATGTGCATACTTATTTGCATGTAGCTGCTTACTATCGTTGAAAGAATAACTTGACTTTTATTGAACATTCTTATATAACTGGGTTCAGTTTAACCCCCAAAATCTGAGCACATAGTGTCAGCCTTGGTATCATTTTGGGCCCAGAACGTTGGATCTGAAGGCCCCATCAGGTTATAGAATCGTAATATTTTCGTCCTGACGGCCTGAGCCTATTTGATGTGATTATGATGACCTTGCTTTGTGTCGAAGAATTATCACTGTGACGACACCGGAGGCTCTAATCTCCCCTAATATTTGTGAGAGCACATGCAAGTAACTTTATTCTCATAGCATGAATACTTTGATAGATATTAGGTTTTTAAACCTCTTTGATATGTCATAGAGTTGGAGTCACATCATTTTTATACAAGGTAGCTGAGCGTAGTTTTTACAGCCCATTTTGGCGTAGCAACTTCGTCGTTCCTCTCATGTTTCGTTAAGCAGACTGATGACTACTGTAAAAACAACGTTTCTGACATTGAGCAGAACCTGTAATGTTTAATATGTAATATGTAATGTTTAATATGCCAACCTAACCTATTCATCTTTGTATTCTACAGAGTAGAGTGCCCAGACGCTGTTATCGAGGAAGTATGGACAGTTGCCGAAGACATTTCCAAGAGAGTAGCAGCAATTAGGAATGAAATAAACACTATCGAACTGCCGAAAACAGCAAGAGATTTGTTTTTCCAGATGTCGGAAAGTGACTTTGCAATATGTTCATCTGTATCTCGTACGCTGGAATATATCCTCGGCAACGAAAGTCTTTCACAAATCATTATCAGCAAATTTGACAACTTTTTGGCGTTTATATCCAAGGTAATAAATGCCGTGGAGCTGTTGCTAAAGAAAGATAACACTAAGACCATATCGCATCTGCATGAGCATGCGTTGAGCATGCTGATCGTTCTCCTACAGAAGTTTAGACAAGTTGCTAATAATAGAGCTAATGCCCGTCAAGTTGGAATCACCTTTTGCAAGAAATGTTTTCATCGCATTGTTACATTGTATCACGGCATGACCAAGCATGCATCACTTTCCACCAAAATAGCCGAACACGCTACGTTAATCAAGGAATTACTTATCAACTTAACTGTAGATTTATTATGTAAGAGAGGGATCTTCTCAGATTTGGAGCAGAATAACATGATACAATTTGGAGATGCTTATGCAGTACTTTTTAAAGAATTGGAAAATACACTTGTTCTTTCATCTGATCTTATTCCAAGTGTTGCGGTCTTTATTGGCTGTATATACAAAGGGGTGCTACAAGGGAACATGACATGGGAGCTGTTTGATAGCCTTTTGTTATTACAACTCTTCATGAAATTTGCTAGCGTTAGCAACCGCATTAATGACTCTGCATCGGTGAAAGATGCAAGGAACTGTTATGTACAAATATGTTACACCCTCCTGCCCCATCTTCTAAAGTCAGAAGTCTTTACCTCGGGGGGAGATACTGATTTTGGGGAGGCTGTCACACAATTGTCTATAAATATTGCCACCAATCTGATTGGTGATATTGATGTTAAATTGTCAATCCAACAATTAACAGCACTGAAATCTCTGTTGTCAGTTAGCCATTCTTTTGCTGAGCCACACATGAGCGACTTATTGAAATTGTGCCTGATTTCAAAGGAAGGATGCCCGATAAGTGAACCTTTAAAAGAAGCGAGGTGTGCTTTATTGACAAGTTTGCTTCAAATTTACTTTCACTTGAAGCAACTTAATAGATTTTTTGACCTATTTCTGGACGCACTATATTATCTTCGAAAATTGTTGACTGAGGATGTTAAAATTAACCTTCCAATCGGTATTTTGGCTTCACTAGAAGAAGTAGTGAGTCAGTCAACATCTGCACAAGTTACAGAAATAATCAGCTCGATGCTTGATGCCATTGACCGTAGATACTTTGCATTTATTTATGACAGCGAGAATATCTCTTCTTCACAGCAGAGCTTAGCTATTCTTCATGTGCTCTTACCACTTGTTGAAGTCATAGCTATGCATGCCAAGAACATACTGCCTAATGAATACAATGGGACATTTAACGTAACTTTGCGACAATTTCTGGAAAAAGGAGTTGAAATATGCGATAAGTTCGGTTCTTCAGTAGCCAACCTTCCCAAAGTTCTTAAGACCGATGTATGGATTGTTGTATTGAGACTTCAAAAGCTGTTACTAGAGATCCTGATACCGGTAATCAGTTATGGTTACAGCAACGCACTTGACGAGTTCGTTTGGGAATCAAATCTAGGTTGCTATACACCGCACTATTTTACTGAATGTGATCCTTTGGTAGTTGATGATCCAAGGATACAATTTTTGTTGTCAGAAATCTTCATTTGCAAATCTCGAGAGATGCTTGTGTCTGGAAAAGAACCGCATACAGAGCACAATATCATTTCTAAGCTCCTTTTCAAACTACAGAATTCAAACTTTTCTCCATGGCAAGGAGTGGTGATGTCCGTTGACATAACTAATATCGGTACATGCATTTTTCAGTTAGTGTGTGCAAATTTTCCAGTTCTTTTCCATTCTTTGAATGTAGGGTGCAGTTTTCAAATATTTGGGCGCCACATAAGTAGTCTTTTGATGAACAAAGAGGTTTTACAGCTTGCATCATGTACGAAAACGAGTCAGGATGTTTTTGCATCAGACATTGCTGCCAATTTCATAGCATCGTCGTTCTTCTATGAGGTATTAGAGATCCAGGCATCATTTGTAGACACAATGATAATGACTGTTCATCAATCGCTTCCAGAGTCGGAACACGAGAGCACGAGTATTCTGAAGATCATCTCGAGCTCAGATTTTGTCAGTAATGTAAACTGCTCCAAATCTAATGAGGCAACTGATAAGGCAAATGACGATGATAGTGTAGAGGGAAAATGTGTAGGTTCAAACGAGCAGAGCATCCAGCTGTCATGGACTGATGTTGTCCATCGCGCTTGTGCCGGAAGTCGTTGCCTACATTTTTCACAGAGTTTATTGGTTTCTGTGACATGTTTCGCAGATATCTGTAAGCTTATGGATATTAGTAGGTTACAACCGCGGATTCTTGCTAAATTGTGTTGTGTTCACGTTTACATTGTTCAGTACCTGATGAATCATGTCGGCAGCGACGGTGGGAGAAGAATTATTACGTCCTGTTTAAGATTTCTGTTCGAGGCAAGTGTTCTTGCGATAGACAGAGACATTGCATCATGTTGGTCACTCATTAGCGTAAGACCAATCTTGAAATGGGTTTTGAGTCTTCAAGGTATAATATCAATGGAACATTGGGATCATGATTTGGAGGTGGTAGGTGTTATTGGTGGCGTTCTTTTAAAGTTTAGAGGACCCCGCGTTGCTGAGTCGATCCAAGAAATCTTCTCTGATTTTCTTCAAGAAGGCCAAGATGCTAATCAATGCCCAGAATATAAACTCAGATGCTTGAAGAAACTTCTTACCAGTGCAGTGAATGTTCTAGAAAGCAAGCACGTTAGTGTTTATACAAGGAAGTCTTGTTTAGATTTGGCACGAGTGTTAACACCTTTCTTACTTCATTCCGTGTCGTTACAGTATGATGATTCACTTGATAATAGGAGGAGAATATGCATCACAATGTCAGCACTTGCAAAATTGATTCGAGTCAATTTCTTATCAGGGGCATTGAAAGACACTTCTGATACTGGACAGACCAAGGACTGTTCATTAGAGGAAGCTATTACACATGCACTGGCTTTCATGAAACGTGTGTCGGAAACGTCAGGAGTGTCAACTGTCGATGAAGACTTCATAACTTCAGCTGTCGACTTACTTCGTGTTTTATGCGATGACATGCCGTCATTGGAAATCCCCACTCTGCGCAATGTCATGTTTTGGGAATCTTTCTCTTCACTGGCCTGCAACTTTATAATTTCTACAGATAAATTGATGTCTAGCCCGGAAAATAATCAACAGAGTTCAGTCTGTTTGTTTTTGTTTTCGGTGTTGATCAACGGTAATGAAAATGTGAAGGCCGACCTTCTTCAGAAGCTCACTGATCTGTACTGCAATGGATTCGCCCACCAAACGATTCGTCGCAAGGTTGTTAGGTTATGGAACACATTACTGAGTTACAACTGGAAGAAAGACAAGCTGCCGTTGCTGAAACCAGCAGTTTGGACAGTTGTGTTAAGCTCTATTCACTCACTAACGGACCCTGAGTTAACAGGGAATGCCGGCTTGCGGAAAGAGCTTCTCCTCTTAGTTACAAAATTCCTTAATTTCGGTCATGGCCTTGTTCCACATTCAGTAGTTATGTCATGTTTAAATATCTGTGTTGTGTCCAATAAATCAAATAGAAGCCTCATCAACTATGACATCATAAAAGGCTACTATTACCTGTTAAGCGCAATATTGTACAAACACACAGCAGTTGTTGAGAACTGTATACACACTTTTATGACCTGTTTGCACAACCTACTCCTGCTAGTCGTTGGACTAGTCACCGTGAACAGTGCACTCAAAGAAGAAATAGGTTGTAAGGAAAACAGCGACAGAGTTCTGGACTGCTTTGTTTACCTGGGGCGGCTCTACCAAGAGTTTGGGAGTCACAAGGGTCGCTTTCAAAAATATGCTCCATACCTACTGGCAAATTATTTAAAGACTACAAAGAATGCTTCTATACCAACAACGTTACTTAGATACCTAAACTCTGGAATTTTTATTATCTTAGATTCTTGTGGACATCATCAGTTTTCCTTGTTACACACGGTTTTAAGTCCCGATGAACGAGACCTGTTCAGCGATTTATACAATGAGTACATGAGGCATCACAGGTATCAAGGGAAAGCATAACAATGATAATATTTTGTAATGAAATTTATTACCTATTTTGTTCTCCTAGGCCAGTGTTATACAAGTTTTACAAGTTGGTGATAATGTCTCTTGATTTATGCTGTTAACCCCCGTTCTCAAACGACGAGGTTATTCGTTTCCCCTGTTGAACGATTCATTGGAGTTACGGACAAACCTACTCGAGAGGCAGGTGAAAACATTTTGGGATTTACTAAATTATCCCTAAGAGTACTGTAGATAAGGATATGCGTACTCTTAGGCCTTCACTCCTAAGGGTAGTTTAGATGCATTTGTGCATTCTCTTATCTTGAGCTTAATATATCGAATCAAGTCACAACTTAGGTTAATTATGGAATGCACGTTCCTTCCTTCATGAAAACAAAATATGAAAACGCTACTGACGCGAGATTAGGGGTGTTTCAACTTTTGACATTGGATCAGGTTTTTTGTCCTCCGCATCGTCGCAATTTTTGAATTTGAAACAAGAAAAGTAGCGTAAACCAGGTCGGCACCAATGTTGTCCGTAGAAGCTCTTAGTAACCTAGCGAAAGCTTATCGTTAAACGACCCTTGTGAATATGCCCTCGTGGAGATGATCCTACGATCAGCGTGGAATCATGAGCTGGGTGAGCTTAAGCTACTCCCATGAATACGGAGGATAGGCTCGGAATAGGTGCTCCTCGAGCCTATTAACTTTCTAAATTTTTCTTTTATCCCCTCCTTTTATTCCAATGCCCCGCTTTGTATTGTGTTAGAACATCAGTTGAGCCAATACCTAACAATTAGATCGGTAAAATGTTCTATGGGATATCTTTACAGACATCTTGAAAATGTATTTGATAGTTAAATAGACCTTCGTCTGAAGCTTCTATCAAAATGTTCTTGAGAGTCCTGTACTTATATTGAAATTTTTCCAGTCCGCCCTCTTATTGTAGCGAGTACTTGTTGTTTTGTTTATAATGGCACTGTTTAGTATCAAAGTTAGCAATGATGATGTAGGAGGAGATACCTCATAATGGGGAAAAAACGAATAAAAAATCACAATTCAAATCCAAGTCAAGCAGAACTAAATGGCTGAAGAAGAATTTTGATCGTCAAAGCACTGAAAATGCTTCCAACATCACGAGTGTCAGTAGCGTGGACGCGATACAGCGAACAGTTTACGAATTGAAACCAGAAGTACTGAAAGTATTTTACTGTACTTGTATTTATAAGTGCGTTTGCCACATTGTCATCTCCATTTCTTAATGTGGAGCCAAGTATTGTTGTTTGGAAATGTCTAGCTCATTGCTCATTAGTGGCCTCTGATTTATGGAGTGCGAAGAAACGTTTTCCCGTACCAGTGTCTATTTTGTATTAGGGGTCATTAATAAGTGACACCAACCAGTAGTTGGGATAGGGTTTTTCTGGTAATGGTTGACTGATTTTAGCCGACAGCAGGGGGTAGATGGGGGTGTTGCAAAGGTACATGTTAACTAGACGTTAAAATGAGGAAGTGAAACAAGGCTTCTATTTCGATTATCGTGTTTATATTGGTGACTGTGTTCCCACTAGGCGAAAACAAGCGATAACTAACGAAAACTAATGATGACGTGTCAACGATAACTAGCGAAAACTAGTGGCAGGTACCAGTTTTTGCCTACCCTACTGAAGACCCATTCTGAGTACCTTACGCAATGGATTCTGAAGCGGAAAATTTGATGATGCTTTGTGTATTGTTGAGAGAAAAAAGTCACAAAGAAAAAAGGTCTCTGTGCTTTCATGAAATGATATCCGTATTTAGGTCCTTGGAACTGCGTACGTGATGTTGGCATGCTCTGATCTTGAGCGATAACTAGCGATAAATATCAAAACGTTTGGATTTTCAGTCGCTAGTTATCGTTAGTTATAGCTCATGAAACTGATCGATAACTAGCAAATTTAAAACGACACTCCCACTAGAGAACTTTCGGTAGTTATCGTTAGTTATCGTTACTTATGATTAGTTATAACCTAGTTGGAACCGACCTTACACTATTAAACCCTCTTCATGGACCTCGGAAGTACAGTATTATATTTCCGGGTTTTTCTGTTAGTATTTTATTTGAAACGCCTCTCTGTATGTAGGTTGAGTTGCTGTCTGTTTAACGACTGTTTGAACTGAAGCAAGGAACCTTTTAGTTTGTTTTTATTATATTTTTGCCTTGTTTCAAATCATGTTCAAACCGTCAAATTTTGAGTGGACATTCTTATGAAGGTTATTTCTACTGAAGTGTAAGCCTATTCTCTTGGAACCTTTGAAATGCCTCTCGCAAATTTGTGACTTTCAATTTTCCTTCCTACTAAACTTACCTGAGAATGCTTCAGTGTATCTGTTATTAGATAGTGGTATTTTGATCGTAAAAAGTACATCGGGCTAGCGATGCATTTGGAAATGCTGCTGTGGTTGAAAAATTGAAAAATGAACTCAAAACGGCTATTCCCAGAGTCACGTTAATTTTGCGCTTTATGGAACATACAATCAAGAAAGGACTAGTTACTATTTTGTACAGTATTATGCTAAAACAGGTGGATTACATCAAGAGAAATAGAGTAATTTTGGAGGCAAAAATGAAAACAAAATAGAGTTCTACTAAAGTCATCGTCTTGACCGATTAGCCCGACAAACAAAGGCCCCCTTCCCAGGAAACTCTCAGTATTTGGATCCAAACGACCCCCCCCCCCTGCAGCATCATAAGAGTGGAAAGCCAGAGGGTCAAGCTAATAAGAAGAGAAGTCTATCAAGATGCGAGTAAATATGCCGCTCCTAAGCTTGATCACGTAATTTCTTTACTGTAATATAATTAATTTTAACTTACTGAAGAGCTTTTATTGTATACCTGGCTGCATTCATTGGTATTGGCAGAACGACACCAATACTATGTCCAACAGTTTACCTTGCCTTGTATAAGTTGACAATAATTTGTTGCATAAACGTTCTAGTCTCATTATTTGTTACACTTACTTACTTAGAACGTAGGTCCTCCTGTCAAAGTTTGTATTTTGGGCGATGACATTCCTCCATCTTCTTTGATCTGCAGCTGCTCTCCTCGCGCTCCACCATTCAATGTCACAACTTCGTAGGTCGCGCTCGGCAGCTCTTCTCCATGTTTCATATGACCTTCCACCCCTCCTCTGACCTTGCTGTGTCTGCCAACTGAGATCCCTTGTCGCAAGTTTAGCAGAGTACAAATGTAACAAGGCTATAATCTTTGATAGAGGCTTTAAACCACATTTAACAACCACCACATCATCTGCCACCCTGTCACCATATCTTAAAAAGTCCTTCTCAAGCACTTTTGTTGGAGCACATTTAGCCAATGAGTTATTCTCTATGAGGTCTTCCAGTTCTCACACGAGTAGACAACTGTGGGGACAACAATAGCCATGACATAGTTATCTTTTGTCCTTACTGCTAGATGTGAGGCCCAAATGTTGTAAAGACGTCAGAAGACTCCAAACCCCTTACCTAGGCGAACCATAACATCGCTCACAGAATCACTTGTCTGATCAATCGTACTTCCAAGATAAAAGAAACCCTTTTAGTAGAGCTTAAAGGGTGATTTCCTTTTGCAAGGCCAGGCTGATCATAGATCAGAGTTCAAAAGTATATATTTGGATTTTGCAGCATCTATACGAAGACCAAACAGTAGACGTATCTCTGAAACGCTGTCTGTGAGTGCCATAGTATTTTCAATCAGCACAATGGTATCAACAACATCACGATTACTCCGTTTTTCTTCGTTTGCCCCAACCAATATCATAAAGATTTTCTCTTGTTACCTCTTTCATCATGAAATCGACTGCAACAATGAAGAGATATCGTGATAGAACGCAACCATGTCGCACACCAGAGTAGATCTCGAAAAAATCAGAGTGTCCATCTTCAGTTCTAAAACATTACTCGCAATTATCATACTGTGCTTTGACGATATTGATGTATGTGGCTGGCACGCCCACGATATTGAAGAGCGATTTACGATAATCACTGTCGGGAGCTTTCTTAAAGTCGATAAAATTCAAAACTAAGTCGTTTTGCGATTTGATTGCTTGTTCAATAATTTGTCAGATGATCAATATTTACTCACTACCATCCCGGAAATCAGCTTGGTTTTCCCTTTAGAAGTGTTAAACTCCATTTTTTAGAAGATTCAGAATAACAATAGTAACTAACTTTGCAGAAACGCTTGGTAGAGTAATGACACACCAATACACCGTTCCATATTATCATTCAAACATCGTCAATCAAACAATCACATTGCTGGACGAGAGAGTTTGGGCGCAAAAATCTTCTCGCCTCCCCAGTGTCCATCAAACAAAGCCAAATTTGTTCAGATCGCGGTCTGCCTTTGAAAGACGATAGCGGTTCCATTTTACTAGATACTCCTACCAAAACTGAAATCAGGGGTAAAGCCATGTCTCCACTAGACGTTTTTTATGACGAATATTTTGATCCATGATGGTATTACACTGCCATTTTAATGTGTTACAGGAATCTGATGACATTTATAGATAAGTATTGACTGGCCATTAATTATTGAAATATCAATTGTGGTGCTGCACTCATACAACTATTCAGCTAGATGCTGGCATGTGGTAGTGTATGCTAGACATATTTAAAAAATGGTTATATTACGCCATGATTTGGAGGAGATACGCACATTACTTTTACAAAATAGTAACCGCTACATTAGGCCACTTAAATCGGTTTCTTATCATTTCTTAAAAATTAGTAAGATTAAGGGAGACAGCACGTAAGCCTCCTTCCAGCACATAAGCCTACTTCCA
Source organism: Carybdea cf. marsupialis auct. non (Linnaeus, 1758) (assembly GCA_010016065.2). Lineage (NCBI taxonomy): Eukaryota > Metazoa > Cnidaria > Cubozoa > Carybdeida > Carybdeidae > Carybdea > Carybdea cf. marsupialis auct. non (Linnaeus, 1758). The sequence goes on along the minus strand of JAAAKL020004348.1, from coordinate 7,752 downwards.
GCACGTAAGCCTACTTCCAGCACATAAGCCTATTTCCAGCACGTAAGCCTCCTTCCAGCACATAAGCCTCCTTCCAGCACATAAGCCTCCTTCCAGCACATAAGCCTACTTCCAGGACGTAAGCCTACTTCCAGCACATAAGCCTATTTCCAGCACGTAAGCCTCCTTCCAGCACATAAGCCTACTTCAAGCACGTAAACCTTCTTCCAGCGATGTTTTTGTTAAGAATACTATCAACATATTTTATGTAAAGCCCACGTTGCCTTCTTTTTTCGTATCTTTGCCTAGAATGTGTCCAATACAAAGGCACGTTTAGGCTTGAGTCCATGAATGGGCTTAAACGTGGTCTGTGTTCTCCTTCGAGAAGCCGTGGGCTTCTTTTACACACCTTAATACACAGCAAACATGTCTCATTAGGACCCTGACTACTAAAGTCCGAATTTCAAGGGGCTATTTATCAAGCTATGTTCTGGAAGATTCTGTACTTTTGTCTCCTTTTTCGCATCGGGGAACAAGACATGCTCAATTGTAATGTAAGAACGTTAAGCTTTGGGATGCAGCTTACATTGAGAGAACGGGTTAGCTCATCACAACTAGGGATGTCCACGATTACAGCTGGTCGAGTAGCCGATGAGCCTCGACTTGTCAATGAACCGCAACAAGTCGACGTACAATAGATTAGGGTCATGTCTTGGTGACTTGACGAAAGTTCTTTATGCTTGATTTCAAATTTGGTACGCGTTTGATTTCAGTTCTACTTGACTTGCAACGGAGGCATGAGATCAGGTTGGGCTATGAAAGCCAAAGAAGGGTTTCATCAACAAAAGCAGTGCTTGACTGAAATTAACTGTTTAAATTAGTTGATCATTCTCGCTCAGTGTGGTCACTTTAAATCGAATTTATTTACGTTTTAGTAGACCTTACGCGATCACTGGTTTGTGAGAAAAGTGTCTTTAATCTTTCCCACTTCATTCCTGATTAAGAAGAAATTAAAAGACTAAAATAGTTTTATCAGTGTGAAATTGATTGCTAAAGGTAGTACATTTTGGGAGAGAAAATAGATGAGAACAATAGGTGATGCAGCACGCTCAAAAAAGTAACGGGGCCTAAAGTTTAATTAGTCAAGACAAACATCGATAGTAAACACTATCGGACCCATATATTTATAGGTAGTATTGAAACTGGATACGCGTAGCATATGTCTATTAATTTCGGCATACAAATAGTGACCCGGTGTATTTTAGCAGCAGAAAAAGTTCATTCCGATGCTTCTTGTCGGGGGACACGGGCCAATGCACCCCGTCGCTTCGGCCGTTGAACAAGAGGAAGGGTTCCACATATTGAGTAATTATGTCGTGTAACAGAGGTACATTAGTCATACTCAGTCCGTTTAAAGCACCCAATCTTGGTAATGCCTAATAATCCTATAATATTGAATTGCTGCTAAGAGAGATTTGACATCTTTTAGAGAGAGGTCTAAACATAATAAGGGACTTATTTTGAAACCTCAATATGAGCAAACTAGCATGAAATTTTATTTGTGTTTCTTTTATACAATAATGACACGTTAAACTCGAGAAAGTAATAAGAAAAGTCTACGAGTAAATCGAGAACGTCTTAAGAACTGATTTAACATTTTGAACAAGGGTGAAGGGTGATGGGCCAGATGATAGTCCTTCCGTGGCAAAGTTATATGGCGTAAAGAGGCTAGTCTCCAAAATTGCGACAAATTTATGCCAATGTCCATCGGTGGAATATTGGGAGCTAATGTTGCGACTAAAGAAATAGATCTTATCATTTGCGGAGGCCAGCTAGCTTAGTTGGTAAAGCGCACGCCGCAAGTGTGTACGTCACGGGTTTGAAAGCCTTTGGTGACACAATCTCTATTTTTCTAGTTTCTTTTCATAGTAACTGATTCGTCAATCGATAACCCAGTATTAACTAGCTTAGCTTAGCTTGGCTTATATGCCTAAACCATTGGGATACTTGCACACTTCGAGTTGACAAGACTTCTCCATTTTGCTCGATCTTTTGCTATGCGTTCTGCTGTCTGGAGTGGCAGACCCACATCTTCCCTGATCAGATCACTGCATCTCCAGCGTAGCCGTCCCCTGAGCCTTTATCTGAAGAAGTCGTTCTTGCAAGCTTTTGGGCATAGCTTTCGTCGTTACTTCTAATAACATGACCAAACCAGTTAATTCTTCTTTTAACCAGTTGTAATATGTCGGTTTCAACATTTAACACCTTCATCAAATCAGCATTTCGAATGCGGTCAGATCTTCGTTTACCGGCTATTACTCCGAGATAATCATTTTGCAAAACACTCAGCCTGTTCATATCTTCTTTCTTCAGCGATCACGTCTCGCATGCTTATGGGGAAGTTGGTATGATCAGGGCGTAAAAAATAAGTATTCGATGCAGTATGGTATGTCTTTCCTTGTCCAAATTTTTTACCTTCCATTTCCAAAAGCTGACGATGTGAATGCAACTCTACGTTTTAAGCCATCTGAAATGTTTGGAACAACAGATGTCAAGAAAATGAATTTGTCAACACTTTCAATTGTGTTTCCGTCATGCTGATGAAGTCATTTTCGGCACTCATAACCTTACACTTTGCAGCACTTACATTAACACCCCAGTTCTTGCATGCATCTTCTAACTCTTTGGTGGATAGCTTTATTTTTTCAAAGACTAAGGCAACAAGGGTAGTATCATCAGCATAATATATTTCTGTGGACAGGCTTTGATTAAATTGTAGGTTATTTTCCAAGCATTTAACTTCGTCTAATACGAATTCTAGGAACACATTAAACAAAGTCGGAGATCATATACAGCCCTGTCGTCCTCCAACCATGGTCGTGAACCACTCTGAGATCTTGCTTCTTATTTGGATAGCTCACTCAGTATTATACATGAAACCTACTATAACAGCAATCTTGGTGCACACACCAATAGACCTCAACATTCCCCATAAGTCTTTCATCCAGACAGTGCCAAAGGCAGCCTTAACGTCCATAAGGTTGAAATTGAGTGGAACATTTCATTCTTTAGCCTATTAGTAGCTAGTATCAATTATTAGGCCGAAAAGGCGCCTTCGAAGCTCCTTCCAAACCTTTCCGAAAGTAAATGTCGGTGTCTAGGGCCATATTCATGGACTCCCATGAAGGAAACTGCTCTATCTGCCCGGAACCAGAGACATGTAAAGCATCCATAGGTCTGGGCAATTGATTTGTTAGTTTGCGATCGATGGTCTGGACTCTGGAACAGCACCTAATGAACAACAGCAACAACAAAGGCATCACTGATGGATGTACATTTGCAAGAAGAATCGAGGTCCTCGTACAAATCGCATTTGTGCTGAGCGTGCGATTGTAAACACTCGCCAAGTCACATGAACATTTCTGAAAACCATGTAGATAAGACAAGATGCCAGTACAGTCGTACGAGTACCCAATACTTTGTCCTGAGTTAAGGCGAGAGGAGTTTGTTCATCACATCGCAGACTCATTAGAGTACTTGGAGAAGATAACAGACGATGTGTTTAATCGTATAACAAACAGAGTCAATGAACACCGAGAGAAGTTGAATGCTCTGAGCAAACGAACCGATCTTGCACAGGCAAGAATCGATGCAATCAAGGGAAGTAAAAAAGCAACCCGTGTGTTTTCGATCGCTAAATTTCCTGCTCCGGATCAGGTCGAACCCTACCTCACAATTCATCCAAGTGAAACAGCCAACGGTATAGTGAAGATCAAGAGAAGTCATCCACAAATTGTTTCTAAACATGCTCAGATCAATAGCAAATCACTGAAGGAGAAGGTCCAGTTTTACAATGTGCAAACTACAGCGAAGAAAGATACCGAAGCAAACAAGAGTGAGGGTCTTGGTAACTTACCCAAGAGTTTGGAGTCAATCAGTTCATTGCTTCTCTTTAACACGGCAGAGAATCCGTACAAAAAGTATGTTTTATTGGATCCCCTTTCAGGTAAGTGTTTCAATCAGTTTTTAGCTAGAGCTTGATGCTTGAACCGATGAATTAAAACAGCTAAGTTATTTTTCACTTACCCAATGAAAGACTACCCTTACTCCTTAGTTACTAGTTAGGGCTAGGGCCTAGGGGCTACACGAGGGATAAGAGAATTGGTGGTTTTATAGGGGGCTAGATTAATATTTACCAAGTGTCATTGAGAACAGAAGATTTGAAATGTTTAGTTTGGAGTCATACTAGACAAAAGTGAAAATGTTATCACTGCAATTAAATTCTTAAGTATCTCTTCAAAATTTGCCTTGTTCATTTTATTCCTAAACAAAGAGAATTGTGCCAGGAGTAAAAGCTGGAATTACTTGATCCAAAGGCAGATGGGCCATTCCATATGAACTCAGCCAGAGCTCCCTGGTGAATAAATCAGTTTTGGCACTAACGATTGTGCTGGTACTGGGTACTTGTCCATACATATTATTAACATGTACCAAAATTTCGTTTATAATTCCAAAAGATTCATGAGCTGTGCCCAGTTTAAAATGGGACCTTGAGCCACTTTATAACACTTGCAGATTGTATATACATGTTCTTTTGAATCAGCCAATATCTCCCGGAAATGTGCTGTACCCAGGGTAATATTTTGAACTAGGTCTTTGATAATCTGCCATCAAAGACTTGCAAAAGTATGCAGGTAATGCTACTAATGATTTTGGTACCTCTTAAATTCTGGGCTGTAATAACTCATGGAACCTACACTTTTATTTTTGATATGTGGATGACACTTTGGCTCAATTTTGGCTCAATTTAAGAATCCTCAACATTTGGAACTCTTTATCAATAGCATCATGATGGAGAGTTGCTCAAATTTTACATATCAACAACTGGCAAATAGCGAATTTCACTTTGTAGATATGTGCATGTAATGGCCACATAGTAACTGGAACATTTACTAAAGTTACTGACAAGGGCTTGTACATTGATTACACCTCATTTATTACGCCTCACTTGGCTGATCATTAACATTTACTAAGAGTTTCAGCACATACCTTCTATTACATTAGCCCCCACTCTTATATGTCAAAACTTTGCAGTGCCTACTAGAACACATTCTTTAGACTTCATTCAGTACTGCATTGAGCAGCAAGGGCTCACCAATAGTTTTGATTAGCGTCAACTGTTTCAACACCTGTCCAAGTTGCCAGGCCACATTTTAAGTCCTCTTGAACAGTCCTTCACCAGGTGTTCTTAGGGTGATCTCCTTTCCATATGCCATCACCTGGGGTCTAGTGCATTGCATGTCTCTCACTTGGTGGATGTAAGATGTGACCAGGTAGTGAAAATGGCACAACATCACTGTTACATAGAGTGGCTTGGACACAGGCAAAGGCTTTCTCCAGGTCAAAGAAGACAAAGTAGAGAGGTTTCATTGCAGGGTGATAAAGATTGCATCTGTAGGACCTCAATCAAGCTAAATCCCAACTTTATGTCATTGATGATTACAATGTTACAAATGCAGGGTTCCAGCAAATGCTCTACTAGTTTCATTTACTTTTTAGTGAGCTTTAGCTCATTCTCTATGAGAGACGCTTTATGGTGTCATGGTGAGATTTATCTTCAAACCCAAAGGCTGCTTTATGGAATCCTATTTATCTCATCTTTCAAACCCAATTATTTCTGATGCCATTTTCATTAGGTTTTGTACTGATTGGCTAATTTGGATTGGAAACAATTTTATGTTTGTTCTTTATTGATTTTATGCAAAGTTATGATATTGTGTTTGGTCAAAAAATGAGAAAAAAACATGAATTGAAAAGAGATGAGTTGAGGTGATGTTAAGAATATGGTGTGCTAAAATGTTTATGATAGCAATTTGGATAGTTTATCTTCGTTTCATGGTTTACCCATGGGGAAATTCAAGATGCTGACCTCAGTAATAGCTAATTTTATGGTCACAATATCCATTCCAGTTACCTAATAAGCCTCAGAAGGAGGAAACTTGGCAACAGTTCTTTTTATCTGGTGATAGAGGTGTTCCTTGGTAGTGTCTGGCAGACCAGGTTGAAGCACGTGGACAGAGAAGAAGATGACAAAAGCTTTACCAACAACAGGCTTCAAGAGCAGTGTTCTTCCAGATATGTATACATATCAGTTTAAAAATCTTGTCTACCAACTGGTGGTATGCATGTCTCTCCTGACCTTGGGTATAAATACACCAGTAAAACCTGTAATGAGAGTTCTTGCACCTTACAAACTGAGAGTGATTGGATGTTAGACCACCTGACCACCTGTGCTCCTGTACATTAAATAGCTTAATCTTTCTTCTTGTTAAAGTCACAACAACTTCACGGTTACAATTCCACATTCAATATAGGTACTCCTAATTGGCTTAGGTGCTTGCTGAATTTATCACAGTGGCCAGACCCTGCCCCCTCCACATGGGAGGGTACCAAGTTGGAGATGTTTCCAGCATGAAAATGACATCTGCTGGCTCTGCCTATATTGCACATAGTATTAACACCTGCCATAATAAATGGAGCAGATTTTTAATGGGGTAGCTGCCCTACCTAGCCCAAACTGAGATATTGAGACATCAGTCAGGAAGGTAGATTAGGGCAACATACACCCACTGAGAGGACTACTCTGATCTCTTGATGCTGGTCTTTAGGACATCCTTGACAAGAGAATACCTCACTTGCACTTTACCTCCTTACACCCTCTGCACATAGCTGGCTGCTAGTTAAGATGGAACTACTTATTGAGAATTTGCAACAAACCACCTGGGTGTTGTATTATGATCTCACGCTTATGTGTGCACTATCATCTGTTGAGACATCTATTGATGTGCATCGTGGCTACCGGATGTATTGATCTGTCTTGTGTTTAGAATAGAGTTGAGTTTTCATGCAATATCACACTCCTCCTTGAGTATCGGACTATTCTTAATCGCGCTCATCAACAACCACAATAATAAAACACTGGGGGCCTAGTGGATGGGAGATAGTTGCTTCACATCACAACACTTAATAGCACTGGGACTATGACAGCACCATGATTATGAAAACCAGGTGGTAAGGCAAGGTAAGAGGCAGTCAAATTCAACTTGGTTAAGTTTTTTTCAAGTTTGATGCTAAAACCAACGAAAACTCAAAACAACTCAAAACAAAGTTCTTTTACCTCTTCATGTTCAGGGAGAAATGGTGGTCATGATGAAAAACCTCATGGCAAAGAAGAAGGAAAAACATATAGTTGCAAAATACATTTTGAAAAATGAAACAAGCATACAATAGCATGCAGTTTACAAGGAACAACAAAGATACATTTTAGCTGCAACTACTAATGTTTGAGATTCTTCATGTAAAGGAAGTCCATCATGATCTCATGTGCATGAGACCTTTATAAGAGAGTAGAGCACTTTAAGACTTGATGCCCTTGAAGACTTGAAACTCTCCCTGGCATCACTGAACTGGGTGCAAAGATGAACAGTTTCTTTGAATCATTTAGGGGGAACAACCTCCACCATTATAGTTTAGTTCATATCTTACTCCTTTCAACCAGCAGTTAAGGCATTGCCATTTCTGCTTGTGTAATATATGCTGCTTGCTTCATCCATCAACTGACTCAAAACTTCGATGCTAAATATTGATTACATTTCCCTGCTTAAGTTGTACATTTCCCATTATTGTAAGATGTGGATGTTTCTAATGTGACTCTTTAAAGAACAGGAATTCGTTTACCAAAACATTACTGGAGTATTTAGTGCCAACACTGAT